>VOMN01139013.1:26608-51935 GCA_014899125.1 Orchestia grillus | reverse complement strand
CCTTGTCTATCTTCTCCCTCGCCTCACCCCAAGGGGCTCTTCTTTCTTAATCGCGCTTTTTGCGATTTTAAAAATTTGAAGACGAGTCTAGCGCTCGAGGGAGCAGTTTCTTAACGCTCCGTTTGGGGGAGCCTCGCTTTTGTTCATTAAAACTGTTCATTACCGTGATGGGATGTTGGTCTTTTGGGCGATAAAACTGTTCAGCAAAGTGATGGGATGTTGGTCGTTTTGGCGATGTTCAACTTCAGGATCGGATGTTGGTCAGCCGAGCCATTGCAAGTGTTCAGCAGAGCAATGTTTGCTCCTCGAGCTGTAGAAATATTCCGTGCCGTAGTGAGATGTGAGTCGTTTGGGCTATAAAACTAATCTAAGCCTTGGTGCGGCCTCGTGCTCTGCTTATTTGCTGTGCCAATTTCTATTATTCAATCATTACTTCAATGACATTTCGCACAAAGATCTCTGCACATATACACACCTGACGTACAATGGACAAGTGTTTGGCTAGATCACCGAAAACAAAATTTAAACTTTGCTCCAAAAACATTATGCGATCAAAATGGTTTAACACTTATTACACTATAGAGAAATATTTTTTTTAGGGTCGAAATGCTCTGTGAGGTTGCAATAAGAAAGTGTGCAAATTAATTCTGACTTTGGGCGATTGTATACCATCAAGCTTGAAAGAAAAGTAAAAAATTGGTCGCATGATTTGATCTAATCTTTTTAAATCCCATATTACTGATGCACGCAATAAAATGAATAAAAATTTGGTGGTTTAAAAGTGCATGAATAATAAGATGCTACTTGAGAAGGCTATCTTTATGTTTAGTAATATCGCAATTTGATAATTCCTTCTCCACCGGAGTATATTCATTAAAAATTACTTAATGTATGAATTTTCCACTGAAGGTTATCTGCAAACAAAGGACCATCAGTATAAAGCTTGACTCAATCCCGATGCCAGTATTTCTCTTTCAAGAAATATGTCATTGCAGTGTTCTTTTCTCTTTACTGAAACTTCTACAAAGTAAGTTGGATTTTTTAGAGCTCTCACCGCTGAGGACAAAATTATCATGGAGCAATGTTCTTCGGATAACTTTGCCCCGGGCCAGAAGTTCTATCGGTCTCGAGTGCCTTACTGAGGAAGAAATTTTATATTCCCATCTACAAAAACTTCCACGCGTTGAACGCGTGGAAGTGCAATGAAGTTCACCATTCTGAGTCACAAAAATTGTGAATATGAAGTCAAAGCTTGGGAGTTGTCTCCGAATAAATATTATGATATTTTTTTCGTCATTATTATTATGATATATGCCTATTCTATTCAATAACATTAATAATATTTTTGTTATCACGCCTATGTGAGATGTCAGAATTTGCAAAAACCACAATAACGTTCCACATCGCTTTTGTCTCATTGCTTTTATCTATATATCACAACTAAAACGACAGAGTGCATAAAAAAAAGATCAGTATTTTTAATACTGTCTGATTAGAAGTTCTGTGATATCGAGAAGCTCATGTTGATGTTAGAGTTAATATTTTAGCTACATCGATAAGACAATACCTTTTGCGTGGGATTAGTAAATGTTTTGGGTCGTTTGTGTTGCTGAGCCCTAATAATTTGTACTTCTTTCATTGAAGGAATCGCAATGTACCCAAACCTGTAAACGATTGCATTTATTTACCTTTAATTTTCATGGAGTGTAACTTGACGTAACATTAAGGAAGCAAAATGATTCTACAGTTCTTTTTCTTGGTTAATTTTTACAACTTTAATGCCATCAAAGAGCTCATTAATTAAATGCATCATTTCCTTTATTTCCTTGTACCTAGTTATTACTTTCGTAGTATCGTAAGAATTTGTTCGATGTTAGTTCAAGTTTAGTTTATCAAATCATATTTTCAGTTTTTTTACGTCACCTATAATTGTTTTTTTAACTTATTGAAAAATATTGAAGAGCTGCACAAGCAAATTGAAATATTGAATAATTTTATAAACAAACTGCTGTTCAAGTTAGTACATGCTGGTTTCATACGAATTAGCATGAAATGCTTGTTAATCTTTGAAATACCTAAATCATTTCTCTTTTTTTGTGGAACCCACGACCTTCTTATAAATATTTGTATAACACGGCTTTTTATTTAGCCACATAATTGTTTTTATGATCGAACTCATGGATAACGTCTATAAATAATGTTATATAACTTAAATAGTTATGAGACTGTAAACTCCTGATCTGTCCCACCACTGTGTAGTCAACCGTCCAGATGTTATGTTAGTCTGATACCTCAACGGACTGTTGAAAAAATCCTCACATTGCGTGTCTGTAAATTAATTCACAGTATTTTATACAATGCTTAGTCACCATTGACTAGAGATTATTAAATTCCTAGTTTTAAATCATATCTTCTCTTTTCAATAAATTCCGTACTTGAACAATCTCGTGTAAGTCAAGCTTTGCATTAGAATATTTACATATATATTTATATATACATATATCCGCTTGACATATGGCTCTGTAAGATGTCCTAGAAGTCATAGAACTTATCCCGGCCCATAAGTAGTTGTATATAAAACTGTAAATTGCAATAGTATAAGAAATCCATATCTGTAATATCTTTAAATGATATAATACGAGTGGTAATATATTATTTCAAATTGTTTCAATTGCTTCCATGATCTACGATTTTTAAGAGTTTTCAGATGCCCTCTCTCATTTTCGCGAATGATTTTGCAATTTTGTGTCACGATTTTTTGTAAAGATCAAGCCACTCAACTAATTATGATCATTATTTATCTTTTGTGATCGTCACGAATTATTCATTAAAATTGAGATTCTAAAGCGGTTTGATTCTGCACATTGGGTTTATTTTTATTTTAAGTTCTAGTTTCACTTGCTGCGCTGTGCAAGAGGCGCCGGCAGGGTGTGGCCCCTACAAAGCGCAGTGCCTCACGATTTTAAGCATCAGTTGTTGAAAGCCATTCCAATGTTTCATATATTAGTTGCAATATAAGTAAAAGGCATTTTTATACCGATGTTCGGTGAACAGGTCTAGACTTCATGCACGATCGAGTAAGCGAGGATGCTCTGCCTCATTTGTTGCATACTTCCTACTTCATAAAGTTCTATGTAAACAATACTCAAGAATTTCATTGCGGTTTTACCTACGAATAATCAAGTCTCAGTCGAAAAATTAGTTTGAATTAGTGCGTACCTTCTAATTAGTTTCTTACAGCGTAGCATTTTGTGATGTCTGTATATTCGTGTTCTTAATTAACGCCTGGTATTGCATGTGTGACAATTTTGCAGCTGGTGAGCTGGACAGAATAACAAAAGTAAATGTGGCCATTTTCATCCGTTTGGTGTTATCGCTCATTGCTTGATCTCGAACTCGTTGAAAGTTAAATCTCGAACTCGTTTTAAATCCTACTGCTTACTCTTGTGATTTGAAGGTGCACAACTAATAAGTAATCACACTTTAAAAAAATCATTCTAAAAATTATATACGATCCGTGCGATATGATTTCAATTTCTAATTTAGTTTTGTAGGATGACGATGGAGGCCGAACTGAGTTCCTAGCTTCAGTCGCCCACTCGTGGGATGGAGGCTCACCGCCCTGAATTTGAGTGAATAATATTCATTACAGCACATTTCGAATAGCGTGCAAGTTCGCCGTGCGATTGAGTAAATTTCTATGTTCACCTACATAAATAATCTAGAGCACAATGTTTTCTAGCTAAGTCTGGGGAAAAATTGACTTGTTTTGTGATGTTTGAGCTGCGTTAGATAGTAGTCAGTGCAGATAGAATTACTAGGAACGCGATCAATCGAACGGCTTACACAAGCGGATTTGTTTCTAAAGGAAGGTAAGTGAATCTACTTGCTCTAGAAAGTGACTCGTTTGTAATCTAAAAGATTGTATAGTTTGGTGTTTAAAAACTTGTTCTCTTTTTAACTCAATTCGGAAAGGTCTTTGAATCTTAGTTCAAAGCGAACCCGTCGGAGCATCCCTCCACTTAGAGTAACACTAGTGACCACGCCGGCAGCTACGATGTTTAGCTGGGTATAGCGATGCCGATTTCAAGTTTTCGGAAAGTATTTGAATTCATGCCAACAAACAACTATTGATAGCCACGGTGCATCTGTACCTTTAGATATTATTGTTCAGGCTGCAGTCGATGTAATTTTCGTTCGTTTCTTGTCAAAATATATAGAGTAAGCAAAATTTTGTTTTTAATGCAATAATTCAATTAAGATAAGAAATATCGCTAGCAATTTTATGCTCGCACACCAGTCCACTCGCCAGCCTACAGCTCACACCACTTAAACGCTTCACTGATTCGTAGATTCGAAGAAAAGGCTCGATATTTTGTAATGGCAAACGTCAATCAGATCGAAAATGTGAATTTAATGAGAAACGCTTTCTTCCGAATACTGCCATCGTAAGATATTCAGAAGTAATTACATTCATCAGGTAGCAATTATACTGCAAGCTAAATCGAGAAGCTTTACTTCCACTCTTTCGCTTTGCGGGAGAGAGTAACCGTTATGAAATCTATGCAATTTATCCTAAAGTCTTCTTTTCCCTTTACGAAGGAAAAAATGGCTAATCTGAACTTGATTGAATGACACCTATTGTTTTAGGCTTCCTAACGTAAATACGTTTTCAATCAAAATTTGTACGGTATAATATTAGAGAAAATATACTTCTCGATTGATTTAAAATCAAAGGGTATATTTGTAACGTACAGCACAGGTAGTTTTGTTGTTTCCCCTCGGAGGATATAGGATAGGTCGTAGGCGATACGGTCATGTTAGTTAGGTTTGTCCATCTTATGCTAAGGTCCCCTGGGGGACTTTGTTACGTTACCTCAACTTTAGCTACGTCTTTGAGACTTCTATCTTTCGTGCCCACTTTGCTTCTTTCCCTTTTCAAGCCTTTTTCGCCGATAATTATTTATTTTTTCCTCCTCTTCCTTCTTAAATTACTGTTTCTAAGCGCAAGGGATCCTGTGTGGGGATACACCTTGTGCTTATACTCCCCGCTCTCCAAAGTCTATACTAAATAGTCCCTTCTCTTTCGGTGCCAGATAGTCTGAGCTAATAAAGCGCTGCTATCCTTTCTACTACTGCTACAACTACTACAACTGGTACTACTCCTATTACTACTAGATTTGCGGTACGTACACAAGTCAGATTTCACTAATGCTTTATTTTGTGAGTGCATTAAAAGTTACAAAAGTTCCCACCCATCTGTCATTACGGTTCGAGAACGCTTGTTACTCTGGTGAACACTTGCTTCCATATAGCGCCTGAAATTATATCTCAAGTTGATAAATTGTTTCGTCATCAATAATTCCAGAATTAAAAAATACGAATGTAGATCATATTCCATCGTTTGAGTAACAAACTCGCGTTCGAAAACTTAGTTCCCTCTGTGAGTGGGGTTGAAGAAGTATTTAAGAACGATGCGCGTGGGATTTCGGAATACTGACATTAGCGGTGCTTGACGATGTAATCAGCGTATCATACACGCGTTGACGAATGCATGTCTGGAACATAGACTTCAAATTTTTTTGTTGTGCAGTTCCGAACAGAATGAGTCTCATCTAATACGTACAATGTCGACAACGTCACCAAGGATTTAAAAGTCCTGAAAATGTATCAGTTAAACTGAAAGTAACTCGACAGTCCATTCTCAGAATTTTGAGAAATTTTCATGATTCTCAGTTCTAGTAAAAAATCAATATTTTTTACTCACCGATTCACTCTCGAGATGTCTCCGAATTTATACATAGCTTTTCACTTTTCTCATCCAGGGTACAAAAATTTCAAAAATGATATTACGTTACTCCATTCACTGATTCACATCTACACAGCTAAACTTCAACAAATGCTTCTACTCAGTCTCTCATATAACGATTTTTGTAGACGTAGTAACTTACAAGTACAGTCGAAAATGAGATGTGTCATACCATGCAAAGCTACAAAACAATCGTTATTATACTGAGGATTGAACAGGTAGAATTTTTCGGAATATCTCATTTACTCTTTAATAAAATTATTGACAAGTGTTGAGATTTGAAAGCGCCATGAAAAGCGTGACCCCCACGTGCGCATGAAGGTGTAAACACACAAGTTTTAAGATCTAGTCCATTGTATTGTGAACATTGATATGGAACCTACAACTTATTGAGTGTAATTGTAATTATTGAAGGTGCGTCGTAAGAACAACTACTGTAAAATACAGCCGAATAAAGAATGGTGTCATGTGATAAGGCGAGTCTATTTTGAGGAAAAACTATTTACGTTTATCGCTAAATGTTAGAGGTTGCTAGGTGGCTTTTTTACGCAATTTATTTTAGACTCAAAATTGTTTTCGAAGATTAGAAGTTTATTTTCAGTAATCAGTTCATTCCAACTTAACTTGCTATCGCGAACATTTTTATATATCTTTCAGCAGTATCTTATATATCTTAATATCATAAGTACATGGGAGGGGGGTAATAAGTAAAGTACTCCTTGTAAAAATTATTGCCATAAGACTACAACTACTGCAATAAAAAGATCAGGTTCATTGAAATTAAAAAATGAGATTCTAAGTTTAATATATATTTAAGTGTAAAACACTATATCTTTTAGATGACCCCCGCTGTTACTCAAACAACAGTGTCCTCTTTTAACCGTGCTGTTAATATCTGTATAACTGTTGATCACTGTCTTCTCTTGTCCCGGTTTCTTTGAATTTCAACACTAGAGTACTTCTATACACTTCTTCGAAGGACTTGTTTCATGACCAAATATTCTCCTGAAACTTCTCTGTGCACTAACAACAGAACCATTGTTTTGGATGCGATGTTCAACAATTTTTACTCGCTCCTCTTTCGCAACCAAATTTTGAGAGTTATAATTTACTACTTTTAATTAAGCGCAATATGAAATGGTTGTCGGTAGCACAGATACACTAAAAGACTTTAGAATTTCCTCATTCATATCAAATTAATCTGAGCTTTTTACTATTTTTAGTGTGAAGGCAATGATTTTTTAAAAGGGATACCTTACTTTTTGCCCACCCTGTATATTCTTCGAAAAAGGTTACTATACCTACACTTCCACCTTTCACAGTTTATCAACAAAATTTTCGCAAAGTATTATGAAATAACACGGTCAAAATTTTTCGACAACCTTTGTTAAATTCGGTCAAGTCAGAGAAGCACAGATAATACACGTACATATATACATATACTGAAATGTTAACTACCCCGAGGTCAGCCGAGATGAGCGTAAATGAGACAGAGGTGACTGGATTACGGTCGTGTAAGAAATTGAAATACTTTCTAGAAAAGGGAAATTTTCTGTGCATTAAGCGAGAAAGATGAGAGGTACGTCGTCCCAAGTGATGCAGAATTAGTTCTTTGAGTATCAGCCAAGAGATGTTTAAATTAATGCACAATCACTAAAACGATAAATTATAACTATGTAGTTGAGAGCAAATGTGCAATTTTGAAAAGGCTGCTCTCTCACTTTTCATTGCAGCTTATAACTTGGAATTTCATTCACAACCGTCACTCATAAACTTGATAGCCATGTAATCTATTTTTTTCATTACATCTTCCGCAGTAACGCAATATTCTACACTTAAAAATGGTGTTTGATTTATTGGATGCGCTATTTTTCGTAAATAACTAAGCTCACTATTACAAGCAACATTTACTATTGTTTTGCGTGATTTCAGTCTCACGAAATATTCCCTGTTGGCCTTTTTCCCGTATCGTTTCTTCGTCCATTAACGACACCGACATCAAATATAACGCCGACTCAATCACTTAGAGTTTAGCGATTCTTCTCTATCGTTCATTTTCTGATCTAACCCGCGCGTGCAAAATTTGTTCCTGCTTATGTTTACTGTCGTTCTCCTAAGCGTCAGCTAAACGTTTTTTCAACACTGTGCTGAGTTTCTCAGCACAGTTAAGTCTGTTATTTCACATGGTCTCGTTGCTATGAAATCGCCCTTCATTTAGAATTATCCGTCATTTCATGTGACTGCAATTTGAAATCGTCGCTCTGCGCAGTCAGACTGTGAACGTAGTGTGGACGGAGGGCAGGGAACTGGACGGCACCTGCAGTCATTCGACCTATACATAAAAAATTCGTGTTTATTTCTAACTAAATTTGAAAGCATTGGACCACTCGCATTTTTTAGTGTGAAATTGAAACCCTGTCTGCTAATGCTTCCGAGTAAAATATTTCACTGACGAATTTGAGCATATATGCTTCTATGCACGTCTACATATATGTACTTATTTATGAGTATAGATATAAGTGTGCATATAGATATGTATGATACATGTGCACATTTATTATGCATATCATATCGTTCCACCAGTAAAGCATTTTCTTTATTTTATGCTTCATATGCTTTTCAAAGGTCATTAATTTTTATTCAGTAACATCAGCATGCATAAAATCCCAAAAACAAAAATTTGAACAGCACATTCTGCCTGCAAATACCCACCAAAGATTATTGAGAAGGTATTCCAGGCTCAAGTCGTGAATTTATGCTCGAATCCCTAAATTTGACATGCAAATTTCTTCGAAAAACTAATCTCGACTCCTGAAGGCCCCGGAGAGGACGTTGAACAAAGATAGAGACGGACACAAAACCTCTATTCTCGCAGCAGAAATCGTCCTTAGACAATGCAGAATTGGGAGTATACTTAATGCTTGAATAGTAAACTTAAGTTGAATCGTGTTGGGAGTAATTCATAGCTATAGAAATACACGTCCTTATGGCAAGTTTTGTCAATGTCCTACTTTACAGGGTACGGTGAGAAAGATTACTGTCACTTGAATTTGCAGTACAACTTTTAAAAGTGCCGAACAAAATTTACATGCACAGAAAATAAATAGTGTGTGAATGTTTGAAACTTAATCTTATAAAGTTTGGTGTTAATAAACTATGATTGAATTTTAAAGTTGCTTTGGAAAACTAATTAATCAGTTGAAAATTTCATTAAATACCTGGGTCATCCCGTTACTATCAAGCTTTCTTCGAAATCTAGAGCATATATCAGTTGATGCCAGACACATGTTAACTACGCTCAGATGCAGGAATGATTAACAAGTCCTTTTCATTTAACCTATAAATTTTATCCATTGTTTCGTCGTTGGGATGGAACTTAAGTGCCCCTTTTAAGGATGTGAAGCTCATGTTTTAGCGCACTCGAAGACGTCGCTAACGATTTGCTCTGATGGAGCAGGTCCGTCGGCGTCCCCTCGCCGTCTCAGCGCGCACTCCAATTATCCCCATCGGGACGTCATCATCCTCATTTCTGTTTTTCTCTTTTTAGTCTCACAAAAAGAAAGCCAGCCCCATTATCGGTTTTCCTGGTAATGATCCTCTGCTGTAAAATCGATTCAAAAGTGCGCATTACAATGATTTCGCATCGCTCCGCTTTGTGTTGGCGCATAGTAGGTGTAGAAGTTACGAAAATTTGTGCTTCATCATTGCAATAAAATGGTAGACTTGGGTCGTATGCGTGAGTTCTGTGGAGGAGTGACTCATGCTTCTGGACAAAACTGCTCACTTACTTGATTTTGAGCTATGAAAATTATGCTGTGAAGCAGCTCGAGTTTTTTGGTTCTAAACCTTGTATATTCGATATACCGTAGCACCAATACAAGGCAACCCGATGTCGCGAATTAAAATAGCAGATTTCAGTAGTTTATTCCCTCTCGATGGGAAAAAAAGCTTGTGTTTCTTCCTTATTCTTTCGTAAAAATGTTCATTTTGTGTACTGTAGATCACTTTTATGGTCGAAGTCTTAGTACTCTGATTAATGTTCGCAGTTTTAAATCTGTAAAATTCTGAGTTGTAGATGGAACGTTAAGAGATAAGCTTTTCAAAAACCGTTTTAACACAAAGACCATAAAAACATGATTGACGCCATGGATGTGTAAAAACTAGCGACTGCCAGGACTCACCCTTCCTGTCGGCAGCAACACGTGTTGGGGAGAGCGGCGGTGCTGTGCGACGACGATGCTGTAATGGCTCAGAGCTGTTGAAATTTGTACGCATTTTGAACCTTGGTAACTCCAGATACTGCCCTGCCACAGATACTAGTACTACCTAGGCCTATCTTCAATGGTTTGTAGGGTTAAAAATCCTGCACCAATTGAATTTGTTTGAAATCCACGCAAAAGCTTGTGGCCAATAGGCTGAATTGATCCGAAAAAGGAAATTGTTTGCATTTTATTGGTAATAAACGATTTGTTTTAAAATCAGCAGATTATTTGTCTTCTGTTTTAGATTTTTAGTGGTATTTTAACAAATAAATTCGGTGCTGTAGCTTGTGGGGCATACTAGCACAATGAGCAAAGAATCGCATCTACTTTTTGTGTACCTATGCCCAAACCTCTCCTGTGAACAAACACATCTTTTCACTTGAAGTAGTGTAAAATTAATGTTCAAAGTTAAACCAAGCCGATGTCTGTACGATCAAAACTTACTGACTAATAAGTATTTGGAAATCTTAAGACTTTTTTGTGACTCAGCCTGTACAAACATTAGTCAGTAAACACTCCAGAGAAAAATCTGCTCTATAGGCCCTTCTGTTTAATGGTATTACAGTTCATAAGTTTCGTATAGTTACGGTTCCAAGCTTCCATTAAGGCTGCATTTCTCAGCTGCATTTCCCTATTGTTTGATATTGGATCGTGATTACGCAGTAATGGGCTTCGTTGTTAGTGATTTTTTGCTCCTGCAGCAACAGAAGCTGCGCGATGGTGAATCAAAATTGGCCCATTGATTGTAAAATTTCTGTTGCATTAACATTTTGAAAGTTTTTACAGTCCACCGTTTCAAAACTATGAATTTATGCTGGCAAAAAGGTACATTTTTCAATAGACTGAATACAATATTCAACTTGGCGTAACTGGCTGAGTAAACTAATGCAATTCTCTAGAAATATTTGATCATTTTTTTGTTAAGAATTGGTATACACACCTGTAAGTCAGTTTCACACGTTCACACACCGCGTGATCAAGAATGGATATCAATTTCAATCATTTTTTAGATCTCATTTCGAGTCAGTTATAACCGCTTTCATACATGAACTCATCACGCAAGGTTGAGCAATGACTCTACCTTCAATATTTTCATAGTTGCACCATTCGTACCCAGATATTTCAATGTTGATATGATTCAGAGGCAATAACCCACGCAGTTCCCTCTCAAACTATTACCATAAATTTTTAACATTACTCAAATCTGGAGATCATAGCGGTCATCCGATCTGAATGTATTGTTCCTCTTTCTCAGCTAAACACTTCAAATCGATGTGAGCACGGTGAAACCAAGCCTTGTCATCCTCAAAAATTTTATGACATAAGGGGAATAAAATTCCAATAAGAGGTGAGCTTGATCGTAAAGGAACTGCCGATAATCAATCATATGACATCATTTTGGTACTTCAGAGAGTTGCAGATCGATTGCTGACATATGGAAGGCATCACCATGAACAGCATTACACGTCTTGCACAGTTGCTTCATTGAGATCATGTTTTGAACAGCTGGGTTCCAGTTGTGCTCATCTCCAGTTAATTACATGAAATTCCATTTTAATTCATGTTCAAATTCAAAATTCACACAATACATAAAATTCATTTTAATACTAAACTTCCAAGAAAAATCTTGTATGTAGTGATGTAAAGGTTCATGTTGAATTATAGCATCGAAATGTTCTTAAACATCTCCCGCGACCGTGCTGAATGTTGCAAAGCCACATCCCTGCTGCTATGAAAAAGACTGTGACGCAGGTATTGAGAAAGCGTCGGAAGATAAAACTAACGGACAATAAAGCCATACAAAGACCGACACAGCTAGCAAGGAAACACGACGCACACATGCAAAGGAAAGCGCAAGAAGCGGCGATAACTGCATGGGGGAGAGAGAGAGAAAGAGAGAGAGGGGGAGGCATCTAACGGGTGAGGAACTGAGGAACAGGAGAAAAGGACGCTCGAAAAAGAAGGAGAACGAGAGAGATGCAGGCCAAGAACGATAGAGCGGGAGAGAGACGCTCGTTCTAAACTGCTCTCAGCTCATGGTGAGGAGACATAGAGAGGGGGAGGGCAGGGGGGCGGAGGAGAGGAGGGGGTCTGTCTGGCACTGCTTGCATGCAAGTGAGTTTTTGTTCGAGTCTGCTGGTGTGCTTGTCTGCTTGCACCGGAGACGCTCCTCAAGCAATGCAGCTGCCCCCATTTGCCCTCCCCCCGTCCTCTTCTGTATGCCCCCCTCGTGGAGTCGGCTCATCTCCCAGCCAGCTAGCTGGTGTGCCTCCTGTGCCCTGCATTGTGTCTCTTGTGCCTTGTGTTGTGCCTCTTGTGCTCTGTATCCTGTCTTTCGTGCCCTGTATTAAGCCTCTTGTGTCCGTGCGTTGCGCCTCTTGTTCCCTTGTGTTTTGCCCTGTGTGTCCTGTGTCGTGCCCCTTGTGCCCAGGGTGTACCTCTTCCCCCTCATTTTGTGCCTCTGTAGCCCTTGTGTTGTACCACTCGTGCCCCTGTGTTGTACCTCTTGTGCCCTGAGTTACGCTTCTAGTGCATTGTGTTGTACCTCCGATGACCTTCTGTTGTACCAGTTATGCCATTCTGTTACTCCTCTTGTGCGCTGTGTTGTTCCACATGTGCCCTGTGTTGTACCTCTTACTCATATGTGTTGCGCTTCTTGTGCCCTTACGTTGTACCACATGTGGACGTTTTACTTTTTTTATCCTTCAGCTCCTGTTGCCATGCTTCATCTACCTGATCAATGTACATACGACAACGATGAGGTAAATGAAGTACTCATCTCATCAAAAGAGTGGATTAGGAGCAATACACCTAACCTATAATTCTCTTGCCGTGATCACTTAGCAACATGTTACTAGTTTTACCTGCCCATTACTAGGCACCATCTTACTAGCCTTACCTGCCCATTACTCGGCAACGTCTTACTAGCCTTACCTGCCCATTACTCGGCAACGTCTTACTAGCTTTACCTGCCCATTACTAGGCAACATCTTATTACCTTTACCTGCCCATTACTAGGCAACATCTTACTAGCTTTACCTGCCCATTACTAGGCAACATCTTACTAGCTCTACCTGCCCATTACTTGAAGTGTGCTTTAAGAAATTAGATTCGTACTTTTTCTCGAGTTCTCCTACCACCCATTACCTCTATTTAATAGGTCATGTCCCCCTGCTTTAAAGTGTCATTGCTTCCACCTGTTGAATAAATAACTGCACTCTTTAAAATTCTGAGGTGTTTTTTTCGAGCACTGGAGGGCATTTGTCCATATTTTTTCACCCATGCCCCTCCATGCTGTGATCAAGGGCGACAAAGCCTTCCACGCACATTCGCAGTTGTGGCTCTTTTCAAATTTTTCCCTCTCTAACTCGTTCACCGCCACTTGACGCATGTATCCTGATGTTTGTGTACGTAACCCTATTTTTTTATGTTAGGGGCAGCCGTGCGTCGAAGGGAATATTTGTACAGAAGAAAAGGATTCTCAGACCTCTCGCACCATACAGGCCTTGATTAGTTTCCCTTGCAAATTTTCTAATTCTAGAGCGGGATGTGTGGATATTACCTTTGCTATCGTGATTTGAGACTCCTTCACGTACGATTTTCTCGACATTTGTCTCTATGCAGAAGGGATTACTAGGGACAATACTGTAGACGTCATCCATTTGAACACAACTCACATCTGATTCTTTTATCGCGCGGATCCGGGGTAGAAATATCAATTCCTTACTTAATGTAATTTGTCATTCTCAACTAACGATCATACACTAAATCTGTACTGGAAATTGGCCGGCAGTTAATATTCAACTTTCGATTAGAGCTCAGGCGAATTGTATAAGCCTTAATTTCGCCAATGATACCCAGAAGAGATCGATCTCTCGTTGGAAAAATAATTTGATCCCTTTTCATCCGCTTAGTTACATCCTCATTGAGCGTCAATAAGCTCACTGATTATAAAGACAATCAAATATGATAATTTTTTCAATGTCCGACGGTTTTTTGTTCGTATGGTAAATATGATTAAATGCACGTAATAATGTATTTAACAATAAATCAAATTAAATAAAAAATGTCCAGCACGAAATTGGTGAGCGAACACTTAATGACATCAGAATTCGATTTAAGTTGTCATTAATATTACAAGGCCAAGGTTGAAAATACCTCATTTGGTCGCATGTATCTCACTTAGCAGAGCATATATACTGGTATTTTAGTCAATTTCAAGGTTGTATACAAATGATCTGTAGGCGGAGAGCCGATCTAACGGCGGCTGGGGCTCAATGCAACAACTTTCTTGTCGCTCCCAATTTAGAATCTGTTGTGGTTACCAGCATTAACTGAGTTACAGGAGGCGCTACAGTTATGCGAGCTATTTCCTTAAAGAGGTTGTTTGCTGATGCTGAGTAAAATGCTGACATGGTTACAGAAGCAGATTTCCTCACGGTGACGTTCAGTAAAATGATGTTTACCGATTCCTGGACTGCCTTTGACAAGGATTAAACTGCTGCACTGCTAAGAAATTATTTATCAGTTCTATGAATTATCTCCAGATCAATGCAATTTCGTACAAAAAATTGAGGAGTAAATAGTTATTTGAACAAGATTCCATGAGTGATCTTTACATGCATCGAATGCATGAAAATGATCTCTAAATAAATTTGGTCAATATGACTGCATGACTACAAATTTCAAAGTGTCACATCACTGATAAGATTATTTTTTATAATAAAATGTTCCTGAAAGTATCAAGCTAAATTCCCCTTCCACGTATCAGTAAAACGAAAATTAGTGTTTTCACGACAGTGCTGATGCAGTGATAAATGTACTGATTGATCGAAAATGAATCAATTCCAATGATCGTAGTAGGAATTTCAGTAATCATTGGACCTGATTCTGTTAGCATATGTTAGCAATACAAAATTTTTCGTTCGATTCTACTCTTAATATCATTCCCATACGTACCAATCGTTGACCTAAGTTATTGAATATGATGGTATGTAGGCGATCAGGCACGTAGTCCTTTTTTTACAATAGTCCCGTAATTTTCGATGGATATAAGCCTAAAAATTGGGTGGGCTATTCCATGCAACTGAATACTCACTTACCCTCAGTGAACTATTTTCGAATGCCATGAGTGTTACGGATGTTAACATTGTCATCCTGAAAATTGCATTGCAATTTGCATTTGTCCAACAGTTCATCAATAATGCGATGTCATTTGTAACTACAGAGAGCTGTAAAGATGTGTACGTCTCGCCCTCGTGAAACATCTCTATACCACTACACATCCTTCAGAGGAGGTTACAACAGTGGGGCCGATGTTAGGCGATAATATCGCCACCCCGATCACTTGACTCTAATCGCCCATACGAAGCATGAGAGGGAATCTGATTTCATGGGAAAAAATGGCAAATTTTCCGTTTGTTCCACAATTCGTTTTTCCGATTGTGGGAACCACAAGCGTTCATATTTTATTGGAGCAGTCTACTTCTGCTGGCTAAGCATGCCGCTCTCATGCTCAGGTAGTAGAAGTAGAGATCAGTATTCTTGGGGATGTTTCACTTGGACGAGACACGTGCGATTTTGGAACTCTCACTAGACACGAGCTGACGCCTATTGACGCCACATGCATGGATATCTGCAGGACTTTGAGATCCAAGTTCACCCTTCACTGAACTTCTACTTCAATCAAAGTGAAAGTTTTTCAGGATGACACCATGCAGCTTCCATTCACAGAGCGCATATCGTTCGATAGTGCTTCACTGAGCATGAGATCATTAAATCGCATAGAATAGCCTCCGATAAATTCTGTCAACGCAAGGGACATCAAAAACGCTGCCAAAACTCTGCCAAAAACGCTGTGAAAAACTCAAAACTTGTGGGACGAGCGTGAAAAGTAACTGCATGCTTCATATCGTTAGGAACTGCTTCAAATGGGGAGAAAATTGGAGAAGATTCAGTGAAAAACCTTGCATTACTAACCACTCTGGTTAGCATTTTCGATTTGCTCGAGAAAAGGTCGTCGAAATTTTTTTAATTACCTCATCTTGTTTCCTTCGTACAACTTGCCTAAATAGTTCGGGCACAAGATAAAGATCGTCTCGCGCTCAGCCGAACGAAGCATGAGTCGTACCTGTGCCTTATATTCTTGCAGCTTGTACCAGTATAACCAATTTTCTCGCAAAATCGGTAGAACTTGGATGCTTTAGCATAATATTTTCAATTTCATCATCATTGTTCTCTTTAACATTATTAAACATTATCAACTTTCATTTCATCTTTATAGTACTTCCTGCCTCAATAACATTACCTTGCAATGTTGTTATCAATATCGTGTTATATCGTAATTATTGCCATCTCACACCATCGTTGATGCAATCACACATCATCAATCAACACTAACATTGATCATTAATTATCGTTACTCTAAATCTCATTGCGGAAGATTTTTGAAGACTGCTCAAATTTTGTCCAATCAAATCCGTTACATGACCCACACTTTGTTAAATATAGGTAAGTGCATACGTGTGCATTAAAGGGGCTCACAAAATTGAAAGCTTTAGAATTTCTCCGCTTTACGGATATTTCATTACCGTGCGATGGGAATTGCACTGCAGGCAAAGTTTGGGTGTGGGCGCATCATGTTTGCAAGTTGCGCACGATAGTTCATCGCAGGGTTCAGTGTGCACGGTAGCGCGCTGGGCTCAATATTCCATAAGCAGCATTACCCTGTGCGTTTATCAGCTTTATCACACGCGTTCCTCATTTATTTTACAGATCTCGGGCTCTTACCGTCGCATATCATAATTTTCTCAATTTAATTTGTTCTCCTTGTATGAGTAAAAAGTTTACACACAATGGATAGCGACCGCCTGAAAATAAGGGTATTTCTTGATCAGTTTTAAAATAATCATCTTACTTGCTCGCCCGCTAGCGAATTCAACGGAGAAACGAAATTCAGAATACAAGCAAAAAATTTCCGTGAGTTTCTTGTGAGATATTGCATCAACCCGTACATTTAGGCATTCAAGTTATCAATGCATGCCTCTAAAAAGCTACATCTGTGATCATACTCCTAATATTAATTGTTTTGGCTACGGCAAAAGAGTTTCGTAACGGTTATTGTGTGCATAAATGTGAGATGTCATGCATATTGATACGTTTTTAGAAAAAATACATCCAGCCAAGTTTAGAGCGTGACGCGCAGTTAGCGAAACAAATATTTTAATATTTTCTGTAATTTACGTACATCTCACGAAAGTATTGTAAATTAAATGGCTCACACGCAATCACATGGTCCAAACCATTCCATTAACTTTCAAACAAATGGGTAACACTTAATTTGATGTTAGACCTTACCAAACTATTAGTATAAACGATTAAAAAACAGTCTTTCCTTATCATTAAGAATCGGAAATAGTATTTAATTAAAAAAAACCGTACATTGTTTATTCAAGTCAGAAAAATGCAGGTATTCCATAAAAAATCTAAATAAATAATTAACCTTACACGGAAGATGTTTTTTTAAACAATGGTCACGATTCGCTTATTAATAGATCTAGTCAATTTTTTTGAGGATGATTCAATTCGCTCACTAACATATGGTTGCTCCACAAATTATTTTTTGAAGTGAACTGCATCTCATCTTACTATATGTCCTACTTCAGAATTCGCCTAAGATTCTCAATAAGGTTCAAATCGGGAGAACATGGAGGCCATACGGAGGCTATATCATCAAACGATCGCCATTGAATCTTATTGATGCCAAGAAATCCCAAGTAGTCATTTCAGAGTAGGACGGTTTATTTGCGGACGGTCCAACCAAGTGAACAACTTTGATTGAAGAAGCTGGCAATAGGATGTACAGTAGACGTAATCTTTCCTCCAACGTAGACTCGGTAAGGTCCAATGAATTTATACTTCCAATTATTCCCGAACAAATGATTCCGCCTCCTCTGTCTTTGGGCCGTGAAAACGACTATGACGCTCCTAGCGGTGTGCGGCTTAAGCTCTTTCCTGGCCGTCAGGTCCGTTGAGAATCGCCCTCGTCTCATCAGTGAATATAATCAATTTCATGCCAGTCGCCACGTACAATTCAGTCAATTCCAACTATAATTATTGGTCGTTTGTCAGGCTTAATGTTCTTTCCCATGCCTATGAGATACCGGCATTGAGATGATTTCGAAGCATCTGACACAAAAGCTGATTTAAGATTGTTATGCGTGTAAGCCCAAGCTTTTTAAACAGTTCAGAAGGTACTGTCACCGACCGTTTTCAGTGAGCCAGCATGCGACTGAGTCTTCCTTAGTAACGACTTCGCCAAATAGCGCATCGCTCTACGCATCAACGTGGCCGCAGTAAATGTGTTTTACATACATACCTCGTGTGGTTATTTTACTTACCTCTTCTACGTTAGTGCATTTTTAAGCCTCTGTCAGCCCTTAGCCTTCGCCATGGTTACAAATTGCCTCAGTAGCTAATACGTGGAACAGTCTGTGCATAGTATCACATTAAGCGTTATCTACTTGTCTAAAAGGCAGCAGAATGTATTGAAACTAGAAAATAAGCTTTGCCATATATGTTGCTCATGTCAGAAAGTTTGTAAAAACTTTGCAGCTCAAAAACAACTGAAACAATAAAATTATTAGTTGCACTTATAGCGTATAACAGTGTTTAGCCATTGAATTTTATGTTTTTCTATTGTATTTGTGATAATTATGTACGGCTTGAAATGAAGGAGTATTATATTTCAAAAAAAGTATTTGTGCGACTCTCCTGGCACTGTGCGACCGCAAAATAACATCTGATGTACAAATAAACATGATCATGCTATACTTACTTCAAATGAAGCACCCAAGTAAGCGGACAGAAAATCCAGTGAATATTTATTTTTCATGTATTTTGTGAGCCACCCTAGTATAAATATTTAGCATACACGCATCATTGCGCCAGTAGATCGAGTAGTCTGTTCACATCTCTATAACGTGCGTGGGTACTACACTGAGAGCGAAAAGTTATTTTCACGAAAAATAAAACTGTTATATTAATTTTCTTTAGTTCATATGTACTTTCTCTCTACATGTATAGTCAGCTTTGCGCTCCGCACAAGCCGTGCATGGGGCCTGTACAATCAAGCTTGCACAAGCACGCCTTAGTTGCCCGGAAGGTCTGGCTGGTCGCATTAGACATAAATGGAGACTTAATGCTCGCTCGCCCGCAAAATGAAGCAAAGTTTCAAGAGCAAAACGCAAATCTTGAACACATCAACATTTGATGAAGCGTGCTCGCGTCACTTGCTAGCCTCTAGCGTCCCCACAGAAAAGTGTAAATCTGACTTCTAGCATGTGCCTTATGTAGCAGAAGAAAGAGATCGTTCAATTAGCCAATATTTCTTTCCAACTGAAGTATGTGGTTTCATTTTAACATATCGCTGCTCACTTTTAGAGGTTGTATTTGGTATTTATGTTTCTTCAATTGGCATTTCAATTTCTAATTCAGTGATTATTCATATTTCCTTCTGCTTAGACTTTTCTTACCTGGTTGACATGAAAGTTGTCTTCAAATACTGAAATATTTAAAAAATGTTAAGAAATTTACTCAGGTTCTGAGTCTTAGGCATAATTGAGTTTTCCATATATTTTTTGCCTCAAGCACATTTTTTCTCAAAGAAATCCACACAAAGAGCGTGAGAAAAGCACGTAGATAAAAGGGTAGAATCGCAGATCATGAAAAGACGGAGAGGAAGAATTCTCCAATAAAGAAACGACAAGAGCGCAGCGTGGAAGAAAGGAATTAAGGAGGGTGATAAACTGACGCTCTCGCATCCTGACAATAAATGATTCAGAGCTCTAAAGAAAAAATTCCAGTCTTTCAAAATGTAACGAGTTTTGCAGATGCGAGTAATCTCCTGAAAAGAATGAGATGGGATAAAAAAGCGCGCGTTCAAAAGCGTTGCAGAATTTACTTCCGAAAAACAGGGGAGATTTGCGTTCTGTTTAAAGAGAATCTGAAGGGGAAAAATGTTCGGTCCCACAAGATCGCATGCTCGGGAATTCGTCGCCTTGAAATGGAAGCGTCATTCAGTCGCTGGACTGCCAAGCTAGGGAAGGCATTCCGTCGACGCAGCTTTGCTATAGCATCAAGAGGGCCCTTCTCTTTCCGTGGGTAACCAATTATGTACAATTGTCTGGGATACTATGTTCAATTGAATTCAATGACAATGATTGATTCGCATTTCAAGTTACTATTTCATCCGGTAATTGAGAGGAAATTATTTTAAAATTGTGTCCAATGGCAATGATTGGTCGTACCACTCCTAAAGTTAACATTTGTTTTGCAACTGGAGTTTTTATTCGGTGTAAATTGTAAGGGTTGATCGCAGTAAGAAGCAAATAAGAGTCGTCCTGACAAATATCACTAAAAATAACTTCTCGCTAAAAAGTTTTATTCGATCATAGCCTTTAGAGTCCTGTTAGACAGCTGACGAGAAAACTCACGGTATTTGGCTGATCTATTTCTTACTCTAGTCAAGGTACCTTAGATTCTGAGTGAAGAGGAGCCACATTTATACAATATCATTTAGAGACAGAGAAACCCATTATAAAGTGCTCCTTTCCATGCCTGTTGACCTATATGCATGCGCACTGTTGGTAATTGTCTCACTATCAGTAACTAATAGTGCGTTAAATACTGAATAATTTCTGCCTCATTATTTTAATTTAAGTCGTTGTCTCCTACAACAAAATTTAAGTATTATGTGAATGATTAAAATTCGTTTTAAACTTGAATAAAATGAATTAATTTTTGGTTGTTAGTATTTGAAAACAAATGTTATATGTTATAACTCCGCACTCTATTTTCACACTATATTTCCAATCATAAGCTTCTATGCTTCTTACTCCCGTTAAGAAACAATGAAAGCTAAGTTTCGGAGTATTGTATATATTTTACCTCGTCGATAGTGTCAGATTACTGGCTTTTCAACAATTCAAATCAAATTCTTCCTACGTCAAAATTCGCTCTTAGCTATCGATAAAGCATTTTCCCGCTCGTACCACACACATTTAGATATTCCATTTCAGATATGTACTTCTCAAGAACTCTATGGTAATTATAAAATTTGAACATGAGCCTATCTTCAGACATGATACCCACTGCTTAGAGTGAGGGAAAAATGTGAAGAAAATGCTTTAAAAATATAGCGCAAAATCAAGCAAACTGAGTTTGTAGTATCCATTGTCACTGAAATAGGCTTAAGAACTTCACATCAAAACACTAATCCGATCCCGTGTCTTTATGTATATTACACTCAGGGTTTCGCCACGGATAAATAGTTTCTCCAATGATAAAACAGTAAAGTTCAAAACTTAGCTTTTGTCGTAAAATTTGAACCTAGCGCACATATTCATTGCGACGCAGAGTATTTTTACACTATGATAAAAATTCCGCGATTTTTCCTCGAAAATCATAGTAAGAGCTTTGTACTGAAAAAAGTTCTTTACACATCTTCATACTTCAGCATGTGTTAACTTTCCCAAAGACTTCATGGCATTTCACTTGCTCATGCAATCTTGTTCGCTGTCATTCAAGATAGCGCTTGGGTTGGCTGAACTTCCGGGAACATTTAAATTGTCGACGACGCAGGCCTCCCTATACGGCGTACGCGCCAGCGCCTCGCTGCGGACCTGGCCGATATCTCACTTAGTAATTGTAATCAATGCTATTTAGCCCATTTTGTAACGTATTCTTTCTAGTCTGCTTCGTTACCACTTCTTATCAGAATTTCACAAGGAACTGTACGTTCTATTTGCTGCAGTTCTCGAAAAAGTTTGGTTATCACCGAAAATAAGTCCGGTTAATTGATGCTTTTATTCAAAACCTTAAATTAGACCTTGTTCGGACTGGTTCGCAACAAACTTGATATCTTCTGTCAGGTTGGCAATGCTTTGCCTCTCCGACCTTTCAGAATGGAAATTCATCCTCGTGCAAAATACTGGTGGAAAAAATAATAACTTCCCTTTCTTGCGTTATACATTGCCTTCGTACGCACCAAATACTAGTATTGTTTCACTAAAAGCAATAAGTGTTGGATAATACTGTCTTCAATCTAATGCAAAACAATCAATAGATTTGAAAAAAATTTGACTATATTTTTCAAACCAACTTTTACAGCAACGGGTAAATTCAGTCGAAGACTTTTCAAGAAGACACAATACGCAACCCCCCATGAAGAGTACGGGTTTGAAGATAGCTCAAGCTGAACACGGATGCTTACCAAAGGTATTTCCCGCTAACTGGAACACAGCCATCTTTTCAAAATCGCTTCTTGCATACCTTGTTCAGCTAAATGTGGAAACTCAGTCATTTAAACTAGCGCATCGTGTAAATTTTCTGTTTTTGGAAGACGAAACTTATTATTTCGGATATGAACTAAACGTTAAAAGGGCAATTGAAAAGCAGTTATAAAGTATTAAATTTGAAAATTCCGAGTTTTGACTCAATTTCTACAATGATTTTTCCTATGTTGAGGTTTAAGCTTTGATGTTGTCTGGCATAAGATTCAAGTGACGCAGTCACTTTACGTGACCCGCTACAATTAAGGGGGGAAAACTGCGGCGACTCGATTGGCACCCCTCCTAGAGCCGGCAATTAAAAAGCGTAATCATTTCTAACCGACGTGTCGGTGAGGTGAGGAAAAAACAAATTGGAGTGGAGATACTCGTGAAAGTGGTCGGTTGTTTAGAACACCGTCTTCCTCACGGTAGAGAGAGAAGAGGAAAAAAAGAAAGGCAAGGCTTAATTAAGCCCTCGACATGCACACAGGCTCCTGCACTAAACATAATGGTTTTACTCGAGTAACTAAAGACTACTATCTGCCCAAATTACGATGACGAGGACGTGCACAATCAAAATACCATTTCAAATTGCATCTAAAATTCCAGCATATCCTCTGACGAGTACGAAATCCTCAGAATGCACGTACCGTACGACGTTTCGTTTAGGACATCTCGATCATTGAGTAGTTGTTTTCACCGAGGTGAAGGCTACGATATGTGGTTACGATCACTTTTTCTGCAATATGCACTTATGAATGAAAGTATTGAAAGTTGATCGGAAAATAAAATTAAAAAATTCACGAGGAAAACATCAAATTATTCTTGTTCGTTTCAGTACATTCCTTGTACTCATTCAGAAACTGCGATGCAAAATGCAAAATGAGCTGAGTACAAATTTGAAATTTGAGATTCAGAAGTGTAAATTTTTTTGTCACGAGGCCGTTGATGTCCTAATAAGTGCTGCATGGTTATGGAAACCTATATGAACCCGATCTATTCCGGTGAAAAGTGGTCAGTAGGTGGGACCAATATATTGCGATACGTAATGTACCCAACTGAATGCGTATACGAAGGATAGAGACTGTGCTTGCGGAAAAATCTTTAAAGGAAATTGGGACCCTATGGAACGCACAAATTACAGCGATAACAAGATATAAATTTTGGAAATGTTATGAACATATTTAGAAGTATTTTTAGGTTTACCCATTATCATTCGAGATATTGTAAGTCTAATAATCCTATTCTGAATGCTCAAGTGGCATTACCGGAGAGATAAACTTTAGCTAATTCATAGTTTATCGAGTGTACGAAAAGTTATCTCCCTGAACCTCATTCAGCACATGAATGCAGAAGTATAACTTATTTTATAAATTTGTTCAAACGTTTGGAGCAACATTTTCAGGGTAAAGGAAAGTGAAGTTTAAACACTTACTTTAATTGTTTTGTATTGCAATGCGAAGTGATTCAAACGCAAGTGGAAAAATGAACAATCTTAGAAGCTACAACCAGAACGATGATGGTTTTGTTTCTGATCAAATAAGTTTTTAACTAAAAGTCATTCTTTGTAGATTTTTCCCGTGAAGTGAGTGACAAATTTCTTGAAAGAATCATTCTGGCTCTAAAGCACAACCCTGTGAACTTGGTTAGCACTTTTCTGACGTTACAGCTTCCCGGAAGGTTTGATGGGTCTCAATTCGAAGCAAATTAATCATCAAAACTGACTTCAACCATCAGATCTGTACTACAATGCATGACCAATACTGATGAAATCGAAAATTAGGGATTGAATAAAATTTCATGCTTTTAGATTATACGACGTGTTGGGGAACATGTGAGTACCCACCTAGCTTATCATTCCAAGTATATTGTATGAAATAACGGTATTCTTTGATTATATATTTTTGGACTAGGAAATGAGGAAAAAATTGTACTCTTAAGTTTGTGAATAGAAATACGCAACAATTCTAAAACGCTTTCATCTTATGCCCTGATCCTCATTTGGGCCAATGATGATCTTATAAGTATAATTGTCAAGCCCGGGAACCCCACGGTCACACGTCTCGTCATTCACACTAAAACTCGGAGCTTCTCGAGAACGGAAGGGACTTATTTTGTATCGCAGAACTCAAGTAAACGTCCTCATTCACTTTTTATTCACTATGAAAAACCCACGCTGATTCCCGTAAAAAAGTTAAGGCTTGTCTCCGTGTAATTATTAAAAATGATAGTACAATAAATATTTAAAATCATTGTGTAAATTTATTAAGAACTCGTACAAAATGAAGTTATTGTTTCATGCTTCTTCCTAAGGGTTATAGCAATTTTAACATATTCGGATTCAGGATTACCAGGACATGGAGTGAAACCTTTGATTGACGAGGGTTGTCAACAAATGTGGTATGGGCTGTAGAGGTATCTGGTGTGGGTTCTAGAATGTAGATGCATGTGGTGTGGGTTGTAGATGTACATGGTGTGAATTGTGGATGTATCTGGCGTGTATTGTCGGTGTATATTGCGTGAGTTGTATATCTCTGATGAAGGTTTTAGATGTACGTGTGGTATGGGTTGAAGATCTGGTGTGGGTTGTAGATGTATGAGGTGGGGGTTGTAGGTATGAGGTGTGACGTGTGAGCTATATGTGCGTGTGGCATGGGTTCTAGGTGCATGCGACGTGAGTTGTAGGTGTATGGGGTGTGCGATCTAGGTGTATGTGGTGTGGCTTGTAAATGTTTCTTGTATGTAATGTAAGTGTACGGGGTGTGGGTTGGAAGTATATTTTCGGTGTACGTGGTACGGGTCGTAGATGTCTCTGGTGTTGGTTGCAGGCGTATGTGGTGTGAATTGTTGGGGTATGTAGTGTGGATTGTTGACGTATGTGGTGTGGATTGTTGGCGTATGTGGTGTGGATTGTTGGCGTATGTGGT
>VOMN01139013.1:0-26501 GCA_014899125.1 Orchestia grillus | reverse complement strand
GGTGTGTATGGTGTGGGCTGTAGGTGTGTATGGTGTGGGCTGTAGGTGTGTACGGTGTGGGCTGTAGGTGTGTATGGTGTGGGCTGTAGGTGTATATGGTATAGCTTGTAGGTGTATATGGTGTGGGATCCAGGTGACATTGTTCGGGCTGTAAGAGTGACTGGTATGTGCTGTTAGCATGTGTACGAAGGGTTTGTTGGTGTGTCAGCGTTTTTGGCTGCACATGCAGTACAGTGTGAATCAAAGCTCTGTCTGCAGTAGACGGGCCGGCTCTCATGTAGTGAATGGCGAGTGTTGTGGTGATGACCTATGGCGAGTCTGGTATGGGCGGCATGCCTGTCTGTCTCGTTTACACAGCCGACGTGTCTGGCGTCACCGGGTAGAGGTCCTCGGTTAGTATGATGCCCATAATGAAGGCTGCTGCAGCGTGTCTGTAGTATTTGAGATACATGGCTGTCTCCTGTGGCTGCTGGTGTACCTAGTGTGGGATGATAATGCGCCTGGTTCAGCAATACAATTGTGTATCTCGTACTGCAATATCTTATGTGGGCTGACGGCGTGTCTTCAACGAGCTGTTGATGTTTCTCCTTGGTTCGAGCTGATTGTGGTGCTGGTATGGTGGGAGCTGGTTGTCTGTAGGTATTCCCATAGCTGGTGGTGATTGTGGCAGATAGAATACTAAAGTCTCTGGTGTGGATGGTTGCTGGATTGTCTGGAATGAGCAGCTGTGTGGGTGGGTGGTGTGGGTGTGTGGGTGGGGTATAAGTGCGTGTGGTGCAGATTGTGCTGGAACTCGCTATATCGAAGGTTTCAGGTTTGAAAGCTTGATGCCAGTTTCTCTGTTCTGCCCACAATTAATTTTCGCCAAGTCCTGTCTACTCCTTTGATGGATTTTAGCTCACTAATATTTTATGTATGCATTTCAAATGCTGTTGGCTGATTTAAGGAACTTCCTGCGAATGTATTCAGCTGAAGCAGTCACACTGTTTATAGGTTGGGGGGGGGTTCAACGCTAGAAAAAGTTTAGCTGGAACGATAATATCAACTTAGGATTTTGCGATGACGATACTGATCGAGAAGCACCTGAGTAAGGTTGACTTGTTTTAAAAGTTTGCCTGTGCAATTATATGAGTTGAGTTGAAAGCGCTCAGTCGGTGGTAGCTTTAAAGAATATACTGTTCTATAAGATCTAAGAGCAAACTCAATGTACAAACGTTTCAAATTGAAATCTATGCATTATTCAAGCCTAATCTACCCAGTCCAACTTTTTCGCTGGATCATCTATAATTATCAATAATTTTGTCCGCCCAAATATTTTTATCAATGTATAAATGGGGCAGCGAAAAAGTTATTATGGGCAATGAACGACCCATTTTGTATTAATTTCAAATAATTAGGAAATCTCAAGTGCTAATTTTGTTGTACCTTTCAAATGAAGAAGGAGCAGTCATGTACTTGGAGTCTCAGGAACCTCAAGCAATGCGATCGCTAACTTCGATCGCTGAAGAAGTATTTATGTAAGAACATCCAATACGTACTCTCCATTAATATCCGCTCTCAATGCTTCTGTATTTTCATGGCATTCTTGGAAATTTATTCATCAAAGTATTTGAAAACTTTTTAAAACGGGCGTATTGTGTGATGAAATTTTCGGTTTAAGGAGAAAGAAATTTTGTAGTTACTCATAATGATGAGAACTCGCGGGCATCTCAGACGTCACGTTCGTACACGCCTCGCCGTGTCTACTGAGACTTGTTGTACGATCTTCTGGAGCTCCGACGATCGCTGTAGACCCCTGAATTTTTGCACTAATGTGCATCATGTTCACTTTATAACTCCCCCTAGTGTTTAATAAATCAAAGCTATCATTTTTATGCATTCAGGGACTCATTTTGTCTCTTCTTACAATTATTCAGCGTGCGATCACGTGACGAATTAGACATGAATGTATAACTTGATTGCTTCTGCTTAACCCATAATTCTAAACGCAGCGGCAAGAATCTAACGTGCCCCAGCTTGGCTCATCAGTCAAGAAATAAACTTTTTGTAAGCATCGATGCGTCAAAAGTCCCCCTTCGTGACTTAAATTTTCCCTGCCTGTTGAGCAAACATCTCCCGTCGGGCGTCACTCGACAGACGCGCTGCTCCCCTGCAACTTTCAACCCCAAAATTCCGGCCAGATGAAACTCTACTCGTGTGGGAGCCATGCTGCAAGAGCCGCCATTTTGCTCATCTACCTTGGTCTACTTCACTATCTACGACAAGTTCTACCTGCCCCTCTGAACCTCCTCCACCCACTTCCACCTCCCTCTCTGCCCGCTAAAATGGCTGCTCCGATATGGCGTCCGCCAAGTCCCGGCACAGCAATCGTCTCGGTCGCCTCTTGAACTTCTCGACAGAACTTGAACGTTTTAAAAAGATTTTCCTCTCGTCACTTTACTGACCGAAGTAAACATTTGTCCTACAACAAAATCAGACTATGCACATATGTAAGCGCTTCGTATCTATTCGGGGTCGGCACACAAAGTTAAAGATGTTACGGAACTTACACAAACCAAACTTAATTTTCATGGAAAATACAATAGAGATTGCTTTTTTCGTTCCACTATGGAATTGATGCAACGCAGTGTTGGAGGGTTGAAAGTCAGCGCTGTTAAATTAACTTTGTTTACCCTGTCAATTGCCAGGCAGCTAATCGACACTTCAGTTATCATCACCGGACTCTCAGCACTGTTACGCGTACTTAGTGTAAAAAATAATTGATTCCACAGTAAATAAGCATTTCATGCCAATTTTTTTGTTTGAAAGAAATTAGAAATTGTTAATTTTTTTTTTACATTGTGCAAATTTAAGCGTATGAGTTCCAGCACCCCATATAAAATCGATCAGCTAAACAATCCGTTTCCGTAACATGACTGCAGGGCAGAAAGTACGGCGCTAATGAGTTAGGACTGTACAACTATTTTCCTTTGGAAAAGGCGATACCGTGTACGAGCTATTTATCGTGAGTATTGAAAGTGTCATACTTGTGTTAAGAAATAAGTGTTTGTTCGATTTGAAAAGTTGTGCTTGAGAAAAGTGCTTGAGAAAAGTTGTAAACAATTGAGCATATGGATCATATTCTGATTTAAAGTATTTTATCGGTTCTGGATAGTAAGACCGAAAAAACTTAATAGAAAGTAATACTTCATTACTGAAAAAACTAGTGCATGGAGCGGTGCTGCAAACTATCAAAAAGCTGTGCAATGAATGCGGTGTTTGGAGCACTTATTAGTGCTGTGATTGATGCAATCTTCGGCATTTCTTCTTCTCATTAGTCATTTTGCTTTTAAAAAAATTTTCACACGAAATTTGTGCACTCGCACTGTTTGAAAAAATGAATTAATATAGCGTAATATTGTTAACAATTCTATAAGGCAGGGTTACATTCATTCGACAAGCAATTGAAAAGATTTTGCGCTCGTATCAATGATGAATCAAACTTAGCCTCTCAAATACAAATATTCTGACCGAACTGAGAATTAACGGAAATGTCTTATATAGACTTCTAATGCTCCTGGAACAGTAATAAACATAGCCTATGTAATTGGTAGGCAGTGTATATACACATACTAATACAAAAGCGGGTTGCACACTTGCTTTAGAAACACCTGTTCCTGCGAGAGTATCTGCGTATGTGTACCTGCGGACCTCCAGTTGTGCTAGCATTTTGTGTCGGTTTTGATCCCATGCGCTCGTGTACCTGATTCAGGGGAGACCTACCGACGTCAGATGATGATGCATCGTCCACAGGTCTAGATTCTGATTCAGTTCGGTGCAGTTCCGTTGATGCTTATGAAATAAAAGCTACTTGCATGATGTGTTGGATAAAATTCATGACAAGCTTATAATCAATAGAATAGCATAAACAGTCCGTATTAAATGGCGCACTTGGTCTCCATGAAGTGCTCTATAATATTGTAGTTCCCATGAAGTGCTCCATAATATTGCAGTTCCCATGAAGTGCTTCATAATATTGTAGTTCCCATGAAGTGCTCCATAATATTGTAGTTCCCATGAAGTGCTCCATAATATTGTAGTTTCCATGAAGTGCTGGATAGTACTGTAGTTTTCATGAAATGATGCATACATATTTCGATAGTTTCTATGAAGTGTTGCGTAATATTGTAGGTTCCATGAAGTGTTGCTTAATATTGTTGGTTCCATGAAGTGTTGCGTAATATTGTAGGTTCCATGAAGTGTTGCTTAATATTGTAGGTTCCATGAAGTGTTGCGTAATATTGTAGTTTCCATGAAGTGTTGCGTAATATTGTATTTTCCATGAAGTTTTGCATAATATTGTAGGTTCCATGAAGTATTGCTTAATATCGTAGATTCCATAAAGTGTTGCTCAATATTGTAGTTTCCATAAAGTCTTGCCCAATATTGTAAGTTCCATGAAGTGCTTCATTATATTATATTTTCCTTTATTTGATGCGTAATGTCATTGTTTCTATGTATTGTTTTATGATATTGTAGTTTCCATGAAGTGCTCCGGAATATTGTAGTTTCTATGAATTGTTGCGTGATATTCAAGTTGGTACGAAGTCTGACTAACAAGTCCCCAAGCGGCAGCCTCGCGAATTGCCAGGTTTGAAGATGACTGGACTCGGTTAGTATAATGGATGGCAGACTTACGGAAGGATTAGTTCAAAACCTGTAATTAAGTGTCTGCAAGAGACATTCCTGGGAGGAATACGAGTGTACGCTCTGGGTGAAGTGACCAGCGGAATGACGTCATTCTATTTCTGCCTACGTAAAGTTCACACATCAAGCGACCTACATTTCGCCCCAACCCTTACTCTCTTTTTAACGAGTTAACGCTTCCCCGATGAGGCCGAGTTAACTCATTTGTATCCAACTTGAATGTTTCTGAGGTAGTCGAGTATATGAACTCGTCAAGCTTGCGATTTGAAAACCTTGATATGAGTTTACCAGTCCTCTCTTGAAATGTCATGGCTCGAATCATACCTTTCTCGAATGCACTCGGTCATACATGGAAAGGTTGCCCCAACAGTTGTCTGAAAATCACATGTTTCATCGTAAAATACGCCTGCCCAAGGGTTAATTTTCCTTCATTCGCGGAAATGCAACTAATTTTTACTTCACTTATATGTTCAATAATTTTTTTAACGTAATGATAGTACGTACTTGCATTACAAGTAGCCCCAGCCATAATTTGAACTAAAAGAAATCTTGCAGCAAAATTAAACTAGTTCTGAATGCCTCAAATGTCAATACAATGCAAAATAACTTGCTGCACACACCAAATTAATTGCATTGTTGTCAGCATATTGCACAGGCCTCACTTGTTATGGCCGTACAAATTACCGAATGAACCAACTATCACAACTATTTATAATTTTATAATTTTCACACTCATCTAACATGATATCAGAGAAAATCATCATTTGATTGTATGAATGGGATTATTATTACAATGCATTACAACATTTTAGTGTATGTATAAGACTATATTAAGAACTTTAATATCGACCCTTACAGCCCAACATAAAAAACTAAAATATAGTAACTGTTCCAATGTTTCTTCAACTAAACTCCTAAAGGGATAAGTGCACGTCATTGTGACGCCTTAACGTTGCATGAAAAATGCCTTATCACCTCTGAGGCAGAACTCTCTCTATATGTATATATAAATGTTCATAGTGCTCTTACAAATTTTCGCCTCATTTCTGAATTCATAAATGAATATTTTGAGGGACCTATGTTGAATATTTCGTATTATCAAATGCCAGGAATAAAGTGAGTAGAGATGGAAAAAATCATTTAGTAGGTTGTCTCACATGAAATGTCGCATCTGAAAATTGAAGAAAATACTTCTCTTAAACTATTTATCTGAATCAAAATATGATCTTTCCTTCTCTATAACCTTCGCTCAACATTTTCCTAACGTATATATTCTATCTTCAAAGAACTTGTCATCTTTTTCACGAATAAACTTATCAAATGCTTCAACTAGACTTTCCTTAATCAAGAATGTTTAATCGCGAATAAAAATTTAAATATGCTTGAACAAATGATCAATATTGAGAGAAATATCAGGAAAATAGGGAAGATGTGGCAAAATTTCATAACTCAGACTTTGTAGCTTGTCGACCGTAGCTCTAGAAGTGTGGGGTAGGTCATTATCGAGAAGCAAAATTGATGTATCTCTATTCATCAGTCTTGAAAGCTTCTCCTTCAATTTTCATGCATGCGATCAACGTCTTGACAATAAGATTCTGTTGTCACAGTATCGCCTTGTTGCTAAAATGAAACATGAATGATACCCTATACAGACCACCAAACAGTGACCATTATATTATTCTGGTGTACTAGGGGTTTCGGATATCATTTAGGCCGCTCCTCTGCGTTTGCACTGCTCGGTTCTGTTGCTGTTACCGAAGAATATCCAGTTTTTGTTCGATTCAAAAATGGATCTCTTTTGGAGCTGACAAGTTGATATAGAAAACTACTCTAAACACGCCATTCCACGTGAGACAACCTGATATATGTATAACTTACCCATGTTTTATGCAAAGTGAGACTTTCCCAAAATTTTAATTAAGTTAACGATGAAGTCAGCATGAATATATTTATGAACGATAACATCCAGAGCACATCTGACTCAGTCAAAAATTCTTGACTCAAGCTTTGTGAACTGAGCTGTAAAGCGTGGCAAAGCCCGTTGTTCCTATAATTGAGGGCATAAATGACCTGTGCTTGAAGTACAGTTCAATTTGCCCTTCATTTCGTTGGTCGACGACACGCATTCACAGTGCATGACACGCTCGAAGACGCTCTCTGTCTCTTTCGAAGCCGCCCGATAAATTATTGTTAGAGTTGAATTTCTATACTGCTCTATCTTTCGAAGTAACGAAATTTATCACCTTCTAGATAAAAGATAACTGACAGTGTCGCCAATAGAGCATCAGGAGCCGTTATTATATCCAGATGAGTGGTAAGACGGGCCAGGTACGTACAGTAAATGTTAATACTTCATGCAGCTCAAGTCTAACTTTTTCACCACTTCGATAAATTTACAAAATAAGTTATAAAAACTCGAGAGGTAAAATTGTAAGTATAATAGATGCTCGCAGCGATAAAGCTATACGGGTCAATATAGTGCTTTGGCACGGAATTTTTTGTAATTATTGGCTGTTCATATATTGGCTGTACATATATGTACACGTATGTATATGTATACACAGAAGTGAGTAAGGTAGCTTATTTGACCTACTTATCCAGACACGAGATGCCCTCGGAGTTAAGCATACAAAACTTTCATTGTAGTACACAACATATTAGCATATTAGTAGTAATAATGCTGAAATGAGAACTGATTATATCATACATTCCAAAAAGACCTGAATATTTACTAATAGCAGTGGAATTATTGGATTATTGACAGGATTAAATGCTTTTAAATAAAAATTGAGTCGACGTTCAAAATAATCCACCACTTACCAACAGCTCATTTCTGGCCAGATTCGGATGCTCTAATTTTGCCTCGTGTAACGATTGATAGCCGCAGCACCTTCATTCCAAAGGGAGTCGATCGACACCATGATTTCCTTCGAGATGTCACTCGTCCCTCGCTTACAATTCCCATGGTCAAAAATAACAAGAGCGTATTTTGGTGTACTTTTAAACCACTCATGCCTAGTATTCCTGAAGGTTGATGCATATTTTTTCGTTACTCCATAGACCAAAAATAAGTTGTGCGGAGTGTTTATCAATCTCATGATTATCTTTATTTATCCACGGCAACGTTACATCTTTTGAATTTCGCTTCAACACATCTCGTTAAATTTCAACTCCAAGTGTCAGCGCACCCATAACATCGTAATAAAATTTTTATGTCGTATCGACGGAGCTCTCGCGTGAGACATGTAGACTTAGATCTGAGACCCAGAACTTATGATTCATGTCTATTGATGTTCCTTTTTTTCAAGAGTAACTCATTATGTTGAATACAGAGATTAATTATCAGGTTGCGTGTTTGATGTATAACCTTCTGTTCACAAGCTTGAACGTCATCATATGACTAAATTGGTTTTTTCTGTCACTGATTTTAACAGGCTTAGTACTGCAATGTCACGTACGTGAAGCGTTAGTCAAGTTTCGCTTGTACATCGACAATCGTAAATGGTAGCTATAGGTTTCATAACCAAATATTCGATTGAAAGTATACGTATTCTGTATGTTTGGATTGCCCTTATAAAAATTGAGTGGCTGTAAGTAAATTAGAGCATGTTGTACTGTATCTCCCTCCGTTATTTTAACGCATATAGTCATATAATTTGAAAGTAATATATTGCTGGTTCCTAGTGAAATGTGTTCTCAACCATGTAATCTCTCACCGCTTGGCTACTTACTCTGAGTGAAAGTCGGAGTCCTGAGAGTAAAGTCAAATGGCGAATAAATGTCAACGACTTTCACCCCAACACTAAATTAATTTATGGGTACGCTCTTGTTCCCTCTTCGATATCTCACGCCACGGAATGGGGCATCAAATTCGTATCCAGCATATCGACGATCAAATTCATCCTTGAAACAATTATGCCTTCGTTGAATAGGGGTTGAAAATTGATATTTACGCAGGATTGAGTATAAGTATGGAAACAAATGTAAAAACGAATAGCTTACAAATGAAACATTTTACTTGCTGGAAAACTCGTTTACTGAGAAATGAAAATTACTATTTTAGAGAAGTAGATAATGAGATTTATTCAAAATGAATGCCCTCCTTTTCAAGTTCGACCTAAAACCTGGGCCGTGAATTCTTATAGTTGAGGTACGAAACATTTCCTACTATTTCTTCCCATGTGGTGAGTCGTGAAGCAGATTTGGTTTAAAGTTCATAATTACTATGAACTTTTGAATACATTATCGTTTCAAGTATACAACACTCATAAAAGTTCATTGGATTAAGATCCGGAGAACACGGTGCCCACCCGCATTTCTTTGGACGAGATACTCGGGCGATTATCTCTGCACCTCGCACGTTTGTTCACGGTATGGACTACGTTCGATTGAGGTTATGTGCTTCAATCTAGTCACTAGAATTGCATTTGGTAGATGAATTTCTTCTACCACAGATGTAGAGCAAGAGAGCAAGGCTTTGCCACCAATGGAATCGATTTAATTCCAAAGAAGGAATGATAATTATATCGAGGGAATGCGCAGACTATTATTTCTTGTACTATGCAGAAGGCTTTAAAATTGGCTTAAATTTAAAATTTGCGGAAGGCTAATATCATTCCAGATACACATAGTCGGGAGGTAGGGGATAGAATTAAGTCAGTCTTGTTGAAGCATGAAACTAGAATTACTTAACTTGATATTCACCAAAGGATTTTCTACATCAAATTTCTGATCAATTTTCATGGCAGTTATCAATCAAAATTTTTAGATGAGTATTTCGTTCACAATGCGCCACGCACGCTAGCCAGTACCACAACCGAAAAATATGTTTACGGTCATGCCGAAGACTATGCGTCATTACATCTATCTTGATCTGCCGGTAATTTCCTATACTGTAAACCCTCCATTTCTCACTCGACCCCATGCAGAACAGGTGGCAACGTGCCTGTGATAGAGCATTCAAGAATTTCTTTGCGCTTATTTCGTGCACTCGGAAAGAAGTCTTCGTTTGCAGGCACTTTTAGGTCGTCCTTGAGCACTCTCCTTATCACTCGTGAGCTATCGTTGGATCCTGACGCAGTTTCGGTATACTCTCGAATGGATTTCGTCGAAGCTTATCTCAGACTTTTCGCAGGCTTTGAGCCTCTTACATGACTCATAATAAGCTTTTTAGCCTTCAATTGGTTTGCTACCAGTTTCGTCTGTCACTTTGAACTACAAAGTTCTGAAAGTTTGATTTCATATTTGGTGACTTTTAAGCACAGATTATGTTAATAAATATTTTAAAGTCATACGAGCTTAATTATCGAGAAAAAATTAAACTAAGATGTAATTCAAGAAAAAAAGTCCCGGAATCGATGTAGAAAATAGCCTGATTTGTTGACAATAAAAAGCCTTTATAAGTACAGTACATGCTTCACTCCTAGTTAAAGTTTGTAAAATGAAACAAGGTAGTGCTCATATAAATTAATCAGCTTTAAGATATTATTCACTCCTTGAATGTGCATGTGGAAAACACATTTATATTATCACTATCATGTTTATTCATCCTCAGCTAGAGAGGCCACGATTTTTCGTACAGTAGTTCAAAATAGAATTATCTGTTTGGTTTGCTCCGCTGTAGATCATCTCAAAGTTTATGCACATTTTTCATTAGGCAGTTCATACACATCACTTTTTATTAGCCTTCTATGTCGAGGAGTTAAAATATTTAAATCTGGAATTATTCTTCCACAAATGGCCTCGGTAGATACTTAATAAAAATGCAGCGTCGGGGACAGTGAATGCAGTAACATTTTACTCGCTGGACTTGCTCGAACTTACAACGAAGCTGTGTGAGTTCATTCAATATATGTTCGAAATGAAACATTGAAATGGAGGACACCAATCCAGTCAATAGATAATTATTACATAATGCACAAAATATGGAATGAACAGTGGTCACAATGAAATTATACTGATGACGTTATTATTCTTGTCATCATCACGTCTCTTAATTTTGATCATTAGGTTCAATAGAAGTGGATCAACACGAAATTTAAACGTTTGTGACGTGTTTGCAACCTTCAGAAAACTGAGTCAGCAGAGTTATACATGTATACTTGTACTTCCTACTTCTCTTGTTCGAAATGACGCTTCTCTGAATGCACCTCCAGGGTAAAAGGCTGTTCCTCCTCCTCATAAGGCGTGGTGAAGGCAAATACATTTTTTTTGTCGTGCGTGATCATTTTAGATCATGAATCACGGTAAGAGTCTATTATTTTCGGTTGTTTCGTGACACACTCGTCCGCGATAGAAGTACGACGCTGCAAAAGCTTAGACGCTTGAGTTTCAATAATGAGAATTCGACAATGAGGGTCAAGTAGGAGGTGCTGGAACAAAAAGGTTTCACGAGTGCGTTGTGACAGCGCACCGTTTCGTTTTCCGTTCTTGAATTAGATCCTACTTTTTACATCGTGAGCGTAACGAACTACTTCCGCTTGCGTCGTGACGACGCATCCTTGCCGTGAAAAGTTTCCACTATATCCTTTTTCATCTGATTCAAGCACTGGTGAACGATGAGTTTTGTTTCTACAATACGCATTTTTTCACGGCATCTCACCCACACATTGCAAGTTCTACTCTTATTGATGTATGATGCTTTGTCCATTTCTCTTACAAATATGCCAGCTATCACTTCCGTTAGAAAAACTTGGGTAACGGTGGCGAAAATTTTCTTTTCTGTAGTGAAGGAGGAAGGGGGAAGGAAAGCTGTTACACAGGGACCAGAGCATGTTGCTACAGTGTAACGTTCGTAAAATGGTTAAACTGCGTATGGTTCTGCCTTGAACTCTAAGTTCCAGATGAAGTCTACGCGGAGGTCAGTGGAGGAACAGAGTCGTTACGAGGAACAGCAGAGATTCGAATTTTAGCCCACCCTAAGACGGCTCCAGGCACCACAGCGTGAAGTTGCTGCGACGACACGAGTGTCAAATATCGTCGCGTAAAATGCCGCACCAACGTCAGCTTCGACTATAGTCTGAATTTGCCGCTGTCACATCGGGTTTGAGCGTCGCAACCCTCATCAGAATGTGTATTTGAAAACAGAAATACTTTAAACTGCAACTCTGACCGCAGAGCGGTGACGTTATTCTGTTCGTTGGCGCAGTCGCATATCTATTATTTGCTGATAGTCCACGATGTGCCAGGGAATTTGTAAATTCAAGCAATAGTGCTGCTTATTATGCGTTAGGTATCTAATGCATGAATTAGTGATTGTCGAGAAACAGATTTGCAATAGATCACTCTGGATACCATCACTCTGAAAACCATCACTCTGAATACAACTCTGCACGTTAGTAAAATGATATCATCGCTTACAAAGTACTGCTATTCTATGACGTCATCGCTTAGAATGACTTCCGGTACTTCATATTCGGAGGTATTTTACTTTCTAAGTTTTTCTTCCGAACAGTCCCAGTAATATCTTATTCAATCTGCAGCCAAACATGGAGAAGCATGCCGAGACCGTTGGCATTTTTCGTAGCCTGTATACTTCCTGACACTTGCCGGCCGGCCCAATTATTTCCTTATCTTGACGCCCAGGAACAGTTCTGAGAAGCCACGATAAGCTTATCGCTAGTCCGTGCGAACACCATGTCGTGCACGGGCACGTCTGTGTGTGCGCCTTCAATCGTTAAAAGCATCACCAAAGCGAGACGTCATGCACGCAGCGGGGCAGGGCGCTCCCTTCTCCGAGATCCCCAGTCGAGTGCCCCCCTCTTCGCTGCCACAAAATGGCTGACTTTGCAGGGGGACGCATGCCCCAGCTTCCTATTGTTGGCCTGCCCCCCACCACGCATCGAATGATGCGCCTCTCACACTGCAACCACTTGGAATTTATTCGCTCAGAAATTTATATTTTCACATATGAATTAGAATTGCACACTCGCTAGAGTGATGTGACTAAACGCTGGCTGCCTGAGACAAATGGACTGGCACATTTTTCGTCTTGATAACTAAACTGCTTCAGGGGGAAAAAAATTGACGTTTAATGGATTATCATGAAAATACTTTTAAAAAATTTCCAGAGTAAATGAAAAAAGTCAAGCTGATATCAGAAGTTCTGTAAAAAGCAATGGTCAGAGTTGAAAATGAATCCAGTGTATGTACACGTGTTTCTCGAAAGCTTCGCTAAGAGCCTCCAGCCTTTACGGCAAAATATCGAAAATTTCAGTATTTAAAAACAATTACTCAACAAATACTCAGCATTATTCAGTGGAATAGACACTCATTTTTCTATCGTCACTGATACGACTGCGATTATCTCCTTTGATATGACTATCAAGAACACTGTGCCTGAATCATCGCTGGGGTAAATGCGTCGGAGTGCCGAGTGATTGTGCTTTGCACTTCAAATATTGAGCCGCATTTTGAAGCGAGTCTATCGCTTTCTCAGCACAGCCCAAATTTCCATTCATAATTTTCAATGAATACTTCGGACGTGGAACAGCTCAGGATGCAGTGATGGAAGTGTATGCGCATAGCGACTGTTGGTAAGCATGCAATAAAGACGAGCAAAGATTGAACGAAATGCCTGGTGAAAATAAAATTTCAATCAGGTTTCCTCTCAAATTTTTAACCTAAGAAATCCTCCATAAAAAACATAAACATTTGAAAATTTCCTTAACGTTTCAGAGTATGGTTTGGCAGTACATGTTGATTCTCAATTGTTCCATTCAATGCATAACTGAAGAAGCTGTGTTTGGAGCTCGTATACAGCTGTTATAGCTGATATATCTTCCGCTTTAGAGTCGCAGAGGCGGGATGCATATGACAGTGTTTAAACGAATCGGTGGCTCCAGCCCAGCCCTAAAAATCGAAAACTTATAAAAATTAATAACATATTAAAATGAACCCATCCAGTGGAAAATTTCGCGTCAGATTTTCGGGTCGAAAGTTTAAAAGTTGAGGTGCCGCAGAAACAAGACCTGATTTTTGGGTATAATGCTATTTCTGAAAATATTTTTTGGCTCAACTTCATCATACGTTGACTACTTTTTTAAATAAGAGCAAAGATTACGGACTCCACATTGTGGAGCCTGAAGATAAAAGATGTGCACGGCCGTAAGAGGACTCGTACACTTAAAAATCCAAAGAGCTCAAATTAAAGGTTCAATTTGTACGATAGTCAATAGGTTTCACGAGAGTCAATGAACGTAGCTCCTCATCATGGGAAATATCTCCGATCGAGTCCTTCCTACGAGAAAAATTTGTTCCCTCGAATAGCTTTACTTATTGAAAGAAAGTACGCCAATTAATACGAGGTAAGCGATGCGCGAACACACTCGGCCTTTCAAAATTTACGTTAGGAATTTTAAAAAATTCCACTTGCTCTGTTGAAAACACTTATAGGGAAAGTTTATGCTCCATAAGGATCCTTACTTCAAGATGATGAAATAAACGTCATAAAACATGTTTATTGCGATATTAGCAGCTACGTTTTATTTCCTTTTTTATACTTTTAAAATGTTTACCCAGAGCACGCATTAATAATAACGTTATGGTCGTCGTTCAACAAGAAAAGAATTGTTAGGATTGAATATTGGATCCACTAAAGATTTATGGAGGAACATGAGGTACGAAAGCATGTGAGAAAACATACAGTCAATCATTCAATTCTGAATTATGACGCATATATCTGCTCGCAATTCTAGCTGGAAAATGACGTTTCCACGCATTTTTTCGGAATTCTTAGCTATGCAGAGCTCGTCTGGTAATTCGCTCGAATTAAGACTACCATTTTATTTGCATATGATTACACGCTGATATCTAAATTGACGTCACGCGCGTTAGTCGATTCTTAGAAAAATGAGATCGAGAAGCATCTGTACGTGATAACGAGGCTAATTTTTCTCATGGTAACCGAATATTAACTATTGTCACACCAGACAGAAAACGTGCTAGTGCTCCATGATGTTTCAGGCTCGCTAAGTCTTTTTATTGTCACTCTCTGCATACTTTATCGCTGAAGGTTATCAATAAACATATAATACCATGAATTTGACTGGTTGGTAAGAGAAATTTGCTCCTCTGCAAATCTAGTTTTTCAAACCCCATAATAATAACTTTAATCAAGTCGTAAATGAGAATGGAGTATAAGACACACTTTTGATAAATTAATTCAAAGTAAATGCTTTAATGTGGTATCTCGGGTAAATGGTGTTGCATGAAGGAAACAGAAATTACCGTGAACGAAACCTTGAACAAAAACCTCGAGCGATCTCCTCAATAATCTCAAGTGAATTCATAAGCTGAAGTTGTGAACATATTTTAAAATTATTGTGTGAGTACTTTGATCGTTACTGCATTGTGAAAAACCGCCAAAAAGTTCAAGTTGCACATTAAGACATCCGTGGAAGTTAAAATTTTAGTTAAATTTCAAACTCAAGACAGGATAAGAAGAATTTGAAGTTGTAACAAGGTGCTAGCTAGTAAATACCGTTTGTGTTCTCCAGCAATGCATACAGAACATATCCACATATGAAACACTATATACAACTAACTTAAAAACAAACGTACGCACGAAGAAAATATAATTTATACATAGTAAAAAACGAATAAATCTTTCAATAATATCGTAAGGTTAACGTAAGGTTAACGTTGTTGTATCGTAAGGTTAACGGTGTTGAGCACCGTTAAAAACATGGTCGAAAAAGTTTACGTTTGAAAATCTAAAAAATTTGTACGCACGTTTTGATTCTCCATTTCTAACCGAAGAAGAGCTTAGCAAAGTTCATCATTGAAAATCTTTCAAAGAGCGAACCATAACTTTAGACATTCATCTAAGTATTTGTACTGTCGGTGTTTTTCGAGAAGTTGACATTAAACTCGTTCGCAGTGCTCAAAATTCAGACAATTTATCATGAGTGCTTGCACATAGCCTTCGATCTTTACACTTCACGCTCGTATTCATATATGCCCATACCAGCAAACAAGATGTTCTTATGTATCGTGTTTTACACATAAAGCAATTTTTGATCAAATTCAAATTCTTACACCTACGTAAAAATGCCGCTTGCGGTGTGAGTTATTTGGACGAAGACCCAGCCAGTACTTTTTAGTTCGTAAATTCTATTTCTCCCACAATTGAAAAGCTAACAACAATAAAAAACCGTGCAAAACTAGTGACAAACGTTGCATGCTTGACGCCGAGCTAGAAATATGATTTTTTGCTGGGATATGAATCTCACGTATCTGAAAATTTACGGGGGCAAGTATAGTTCGATGATGCAAACATACGGCGATGCAAATTCCGGTGTCTAGAATGAAAAATTGTGTACAGCCACTCGTGGGATGATTTTAGTCGCATAGAGGAAACAAACTTATAAACGTACAAGATTTCGGTTCCGATTCTGAAGGCGAAAAGTTTCTCCAAACGAAATTTACGTACGAAATTCAAGACAGAGTCAAGTTAGCTTTGAAATCGAAAGTGTGAGAACACCTAAATTGTCATTCAGATGTACCACGAAACTGTGCGATTTAAATGAAATAAATGAATTTCAAGTGAAGAGTTAAATAACTCTTCCGTTCGTTTAGAATGGGCACCTTGTCAAAAAATAATTTTTTCCATCGTTTGCTTCAATCTGAGATCTTCTTTAAAAAGTATTCATCTTTAGGGGAGATGAACAGCTAAATGGCATCGATTGCATCGTGTTAAAAGAAAAATATTTTGTTTGAAAAACTCACAACACTTAAAGTAGTGATAATCACTTAAAGGCGATATCAGGTGAATGTCAAGCAGGAGGCAAAATTTCACGATTTAGGCGAGGCTGCTGTTGGACAGATGCTGCAACAGTGTTTAATATTTTCATGATTACGTTCAATTTTTGAGCTAAAAAATTGCTGTTATTGTTTTTCTTTGAGGTAACATAAGCAGTGAATAACCATTTTGGAAGAGTACCGTATCGTATCCCTAGCTCATTGAAACGCAGACTAGATTTTGGGTCAAGTTTTATTTGCTTACCAGCATGTAACCACTCGATCTGTGATCTGGTGGCCTTCTTTTGTGCAGGTCTCTCTTAAAAATTACAATAGCCAGGCATCAATTCGGTATTTCGAAATGCTTCATAGATAGAATGTAAATGAACACCGATGCGTTGTACTCGTACGGTAAGATTCCCCGTACTTTTTCATTTTAACATATTTTAGCAGACTTATGTATAATTTAAGTAAACCCACCTAATACAAAAAAATTTCAGCGACGAAAAGATGTCAGAAACAAGTCACCATTTTTACACGCTTCATCATGAAGACGTTTCAACACTTCAGGATCACTTCAACGCTTCAACACTCCAGGTTCGCTTCAACGCTTCCACAGTCGAGTAACACACGTTATTTCAGACGTGGCACTGGGATGTTTGGTGGATATATTGTATCGAGTAACCAGGTGTGTGATTCAATTTGAGAAAATTTCGCTGTACATTTACTGAGCATTCAGTTTTGAGTTTGGAAAAGCTACAATGTATCTTAGCCTCGCCTCGATGAATTTTACTTGGACTCATATTTTGTTGAGTTCGAATAATTATTTGCAGGTAATTTGCGAATGCTGTTCCGTGGCCTGAGTAATATTAGTTGACAAGAAGTCTTGATTACCTGCAATTCCACTCCACAATAATAACCTCGTGTTACTCGGTTGGTTAGTCCATCCGTCTGTCTGCCACGCTCTTACGGTTTTAGACAGGAGAAAATTCCCGGGCCGTATTTCTAACCGTCTCGCTGATTGTCAGTATCAGTGCTGACAATCAGTGATACTTCAAATAACAAAATTTCATGTTACATTTACCGTAAATGAAAGGGCATCTTAAGAAATTAACATCATTTGTCCCGCCATTTTCAGCGAGGTGCGTCTATATATACTAGTGAATACGAGTATATGTTGAATAGAATACCTGTATTTAGCGTCATCTATCTGCACGGCTTAATTGATCGATCTATCGCAATATAAGAATTTATTTTCTTTCCTGTACACGTCCTTCCCTTTTTTCTGATTATCTCCTTCTCTTACAATATCTCATCCTCTTCCTTTCTTCTCCTTTTCAATGTAATTTTCATATCTTTTTAATATTTGTAGAATTCACTAAATTAGTGAATTAGTACCACTAAATTAGTTACTTTCCTGCTTTGGAAAAATTGTTCTGTAGCTGGTATTCCAATAGTACCCTCAATTAAGCTGATTAAACATTCAATGAGGAACCTATTTCACCTTAAGCTGAATTTTAAATTTTCTGTACCCCTTTTAGACACATCGCTCTTTGCCTCCGTTGGGCCCCATAGAATATTGATATTAAAGTCCTTCTTTCTTCTGTAGAAATACCTAAAATATGCGTAGTTTATTCATGATTGTCTAATTTATAAAACAATTCATACATGATAGACATACACAACTCGCGTACACGTATCGAAGACCGTTGTCACATGGATAAAATAATTGAGTGACTTCACATGTATTACAAGGGAATAGAACGTTTATCACAAGTAGCCTCGAAAAAACTATGATCTTCCCTGTAACCCCTTTTCAGTGGTGACTTTTCGCCTCCAGTTGCTTCATCCGAAGAGAATCACACGAATGCCGTGAATATGTACACATTTAGGTCTCTCCTCCGCGAATAAAAATGCATTGCGCTTTCTAAGTCGAGCAAATCTATCTTTTCAGCGCTTCATACCAAGTGGTAATTGCTGAAGTAAAACTAAATCCATGCTAATAAAAAATAGCACACGTGTGAAGGTAGTTTTGAAAGTGGTATCTGGTACCCGTGTAAAAGTGGTAAAATCACACAACTGGGACACTGTTTTTTTACGTAAGTATCGTAAAGCCAGGACGCGAGGTAGACACACATGTAGATCTGATCCACTTATAACTCTGAAGCTTTATTGAAGCTGGTTTGCTTTAAGTGGGTACACTAACAAAACTGCTAACTTGTAAGACTCGTTCCATCAAGGTACTCTCAAATTAGATACCAACACTCAAACATTTAGCTATTTCACTGGCATGGCATGACATTTTTAATTTCATCTCACTGATGTCGCCTCAAAAATTTCAGTTCACATTGCTTAAGTTAATGAGAATGGCGATCAGATAGCTGTTACGAGGGGGCTTGATTTAAATAATTTGATCTAGTCTATAACTCTAGCTTCTAGAAAAAGAGTGGTGGCCGTGGAAGCTGACATACAGTTTATAATTATCATCTTGCAAAATGATCCTCTGGCTCGCGGTAAAACAAAATCACCAGGACAAACTCCGCTGCAAAACTCAGTGCGTGGCGTTTTGTATCACTTCCGTAAGTTTCAACGCAGAAACGTGCATTTCAAACTTGCGTGGCAATTTCCATCAACTATTCATAGAAAAATTCACACAAGTGTCATTGTCTGGCGTACTACCGGCCATAAAAATAACTTTATTCTGTAACTTTGCATATACATTGAGCAAATGCATACTCATGAATCACTTCCGTCTATAAAAAACAGTATATACATATAAATATATGTACTCGACAGGAATAGCTTTAAATTTTCGAATCCTTTTTGATGATACTGCAAATTATTTGAATTAACATCTCGTCTTTGTGGTGATAATAAAACGTTACGTATTTCTTGCATTGCAACGTAAACTTGTCTGCAGAAATATCCCAGCAACAAAAACTAAGAAATCAAAAGACTTAGATCTATAGACCTAGACAACACGGATACAATTTCTAAAACAGAAATTTGCTAACTTATGAGCTTCAATCGTACGTTAAATAAGAGCTACCTCGTAAGAGTGCCTCTGCAGAGGGAAAGGATGATACTTAAATGCATGAAAATATTGTATTAGTGCTCGCAAATTCTTGACTCATTCACCAAATCTTGATTCCGGGTAATCTTGATGCTAACTAATTCATGCTCTGCAAGAGTCAGGCCATTTCGTTGCCACCTAATTCTCTTTACGGAAGAAGAACAAATTTTCAGGTTGAACGAAGCCCGCAAAATTTGGCCGCTGACTTACGCCACATTAAGCATGAACACTGCAGAGCCCCGAGTGGAGTCTGACCTTACGTATTCGCTCTTAGCTAATTCTCTTCGAAAGTCGGAGCGTGCGAGTGCGAAGCGCACGATTACGTTGCGTGGTTAGACCAGCGAGAAATCCTCATGCGTGAAAATGACGGCTACCTAGAGCTCTGTACCAATAATGACCTGAAATGCTAAAGCGCTAGACCGATCAGTGTGGCTCTCTCTGGTGATTGAATAAATACCCTCAGCCAGTTTCCCCTTCACGGGCAGTTCCTTCCAAAATGAAGTACTAATATTTTTGATACCCAAACATACTAAAATCTTCAAGATGGCTCAACATGCCAGCAGTCAAGATGAATTGTAAGTCTTTGTGCATCATAATTTAAATATCAACAATTTTCAGTTTCCTTCGCGTATATTTAGTCATTTGTGGCCTAAACAGGTATAGTGTATCATCTTTTCATGCGATTTAGCTAAGTTATATTATTAAGGTGATTTAGTAAGGTTAAGCCATTTTTCGTGAATTCACATAAGCGTGTGCCACCATCTACCCTTACGTCGGCTATTCTAGCGATCATATGAATGTCAAATGCTGGTAATTAGAGAAGCCGAGAAGATGCTGGTTAGATGCTGGTAACTAGAGTAACGAGTAGCCGACAAGACCGTGGTTAGATGCTGGTAACTAGAGTAGCCGACAAGATCGTGGTTAGATGCTGGTAACTAGAGTAGCTGACAAGATTCTTGTTAGATACTGGTAACTAGAGTAGTCGACAAGATCCTGGTTAGATACTGGTAACTAGAGTAGTCAACAAAATAGTGGTTAAATACTGTTAACTAGAGAAACCGAGAAGTGTAAAGATAGATATAGTACTTGAATATTTTTTACGCGCTCAAAATAAAGGTGGCAATTAGCGTTGCCGTTGGTACACAAGGGCTAAAACCAGGCAAGACATTAGCTTAGCAAAGTGAACCAGGAATTCAGAGCGTTGTCGTCGTACCCTCAAACCAGTGTTTGAGCAAAACTAGCTAAACTTGAATATGAATATAAACTTCTGTTCATAATGTATTTCACTCGAATACATTCTCAGATCTATACATTATTCGCGTTCGTTGTAAATTATCTTAAAGTTCCTAAATTGTTTCTACCAACCCAAACATAAGTGTCATTTCACATTGACGAAGGTTAGCAAGACTGGATGAGTTGTAAGGATGATTTTTAATGACGGGACTAACAAGAATAGTCATTAACTCCTATTATACAGAACAGATTTTTGAAAACTAAACATCTACGACATTCTGAGACATCCCAGTTTTACGTGATATCTTTGTATCCTTATGGGATACCTAAAGGGAAGAGTCGACTGATCTTTCACAAACTCAAGGCATCCATCAAGGCAGAAAGCCGGTGAATTGGACCAGAACTCTTGCACTTGTGGCGTAACGACTAGCCTCCGCACATGAAGAAAGTCATCTTCATAAATAATAAAAATAATACTGGAAACTAGTATTCTGTTGCTTCTCAGTTCTTTAAAATACTTCGATAATTTCAGAAGTTATTATAGGTCCTATTTGGTCCCGGGATTAATTAAAAATCACCCAGTCGAAGAAAGTTGACAAAAATTAGTAGGTGTGAGTAAGCCAGGTGTTGGTTTAAGCTTCTAACCTTAATCATTGCGTTACTATGCTTTACCAATATATTATTCAACTTTTGATACTCTTAATCGTGAAGCCAGTTCAAATATGCCTCAACAACCGGCGACGAGCCGGGCGTTATGGCAAACATGTGCAGAATGAATCAGTAAGAGTCTGCGATAGGGAATACGATACTTTGCCTTTTGGCGTATCAGATATCACACGAATCCAGCTACAAGTTTCAACTCTTAAAAAATTCTCTCTTCGGTGTCGGTTAATGAAAGTTCCCGGCAAGTGGACAACTACTTTCGTCTGCGGCTCCCTTCATGTATGTACAATCTAGCTGAGCTTTAAGCATGTGCTTCCCAAGGCTAACTTCGGCAGTCTTCGTTTACATCGGGCGGCTCCAATTTGTCCTCGAGTTCTTGCCTTCAGATCGTAGTACATTAAGGTAATCTACCATAGATTCTTCATACATATAACATCAATAGAACTGATAATAGAGCTATATTGAGCTCTTTTGAGGCACTTTTCCTCATTCACTGAACTGAAACTCACAAGAAATAAATTACTCTATACCCTTCGACAAAGCTTGCGGATTATTATTTCTTCTTCTAAGTCGTTCCTGCAGTAAAAATGGCGGTTCTAATGCGGCAGACCGAGTCATCCTCAGAACGCTAATGACCATCAACGTTACTGCCATGAATAAGGTTGAAGCTGCTTCGAGCATGATAGTAAAGATACGTACAGTAAGTACCCCCCTGATATAAAGCCAAAGGAAATACAACTAAATGAGAATAGCAGAAGTACCGAAAAAGCAAATGAAGTGTGTATTAAATAAAATATGCAAGAGAACACAAGAAAGGAGAAATTCCAGCGGCAGTGTCGGGTGACTGATTGACTGTTGAGCACAGTGTGGGTCTCGGCTTACAAACTCTACCCACCATTACCCGTGAGACTTTTTGAGCTTGAAGACAGAAACCCCTACAAAACAGCCCCATTTAAAATTGTTTACTTAATTTATCTGAATATTTTGCAGACAAATGGCCTAAATTATTCAAATATATAACATTCTGGAGTCGATTTTCTTCTTGCGATAAGTTTCGCGGTCATTTTGAATTATCAGTCATCTCACTTTATTAAGAATTTTGGCACACATTTACTTCGAGTAAATCAAGGCAGGCTTCTACGAGTGAAGCGGTGCAAAGCTCTTTTATCGGACGTGTGGTAGCAGCTCTCAATTTCAAGGAGGCAAAGATGAGTCAGAGCATCGGGGCTACGTACAGTATTGCCTTTGTATAAATAGACCATCAGTTTGTTAGTACGTGACCAATTTGTTTTTTAGATGTGTGTTGTTGAAGTCCTTTTTGGAAATATATCGTAAAATATCAGGGTTTCGTTGTCTGCAAGAGACCATCGTTTCATAGATGCCTGCCATAGCTCACGGGGGTTCGTGACCTGGATATTGTTCCAAAAATATATCTAAGCTCTGTTACAAATGTTTTTCTTGTGTTCACTGAAAACGTTCCCACAAAAAATTTATCAGAAGCATTGCAAAATTAATAAGCATCGTAACAACTAACTGCTTTAGCGTGAAGAATTAATTAAATTTATTGAATATGACTAGTAAAGTTGAGACCTAAGTTATCATAATAATGATAAACATTTCAGGTATTTTTCGTTCTCAGAAATACTGCAAATTAGAATTCTATAACAAATATTACCCTTAAATTTCAAAATTGTATAAAAAGAGGGGACAGATTTTGTTAAAAGTACTAACAGCAAGGGCTTACAAATAAAAAAGACCTGTAACTTAAGAGTGTGTGAGAAAATACTCGAATAATCAGAAAAAAACGGGAAAACTACGAATAGAAACATAATTTCTATGAAGCAAACATCTACAACAACTTACTTTTATATTTTTTTCTAATTTCTTTCGTAGAATAGTTCACCATGTAGTACTAAAATACATTTGCAGATAAAATTAGCGAAGAAAATTCACATCTCAATTTCTGTATTTTTGTCATATATATTAGTATATATGGGATACGCTGATACAATTTTAACTGAATATATCTGCATGAATGCCTGTTATGTACATGAAGCTTCATGAGAAATATCAAATTCATAGAAAAATTATAATATTGCAAGCCTTCATCTCAAAATATCACAATGACGAAAATGATAAAAGAACAGTAAAAATTAACACCGCAACAACAGAAATTCAATGTGATGTGTACCTGCCCTTGTTTTTAACAACGCAATTAGCAACGTAAAAAACTCACTTTAACGCAATTGCTGGAATTTCTCATTGTACAAATCATACTTTCGTTATCGGTGTTTCAAAAACCTGTACCAAGGCATTTGAAGTAGTAATATAATCTTGAGGGCTCTAGGCGTGGCCGAGTTGCGGCGTTTAACTGCTGGTCAGCAAGAATAATGAGAAAATTCAACTTGATTTTGCAAAAAAAACATATCATGTGTCAGGAAAAGGACAGGACAATTATTTTTTCAGTTATGAACGCAAGTTCAATCGTGTCAACTCACGATTAAACAGTACGTATGAGATAGAACTCACACGGTAAACAGTACATACACAACTTTTTTAAGTAATCGATTGAATCCTAAGAGTGTGATGCAACACAATGCTTAGACATGCAAGAATCAGTTTTGATGGGTGAATTGTATTATGTATCTGAGTCGGACCCATAATCAAGATAAATAGGAAATTAAAAGTAGCTGTTTTTTAGCAATGTTGTCGAGGTACGCTGCGGTCTCGAAATTATTAGATTATCTTTAGTTTGCAGCGAGGTATTTGTGCATGACAATGCTCCTCATCACACATATGCAACAGTTAAGGCTCCACTAACGGAACGATATTTAAATGTGTTTAAACGGCCGGCTGATAGCCTATGCCTTAATCATATCGAAAACTTAAGGAAAGGCATCAGCCTTATTTAAAAGGACACCAGCCTGTTAAAATATTGACATCGTGGCAGAAAATAATGAGGACTGGTACGAAATCTTTCAAGAACAATATTAAAATTAGAATTCATCACGTTACTGCAAACGTGTGCACATACTAGTGAAAGTAAAAGCATCTATTTATCAGCGTATATTTATGGACTGTTTCTATGGTTTTACTCTTGCCTTACTCATTTTGTTGTTCTCCAAGTTTGGCCCTCGTGATATTTGTAATAAAGGCTCTTGCTGCTATAACCTATTTGATCATTCAATATTTCCAAGGAAATTCTAATTACATAATGAATCTATGAAGCTAAGTGCAGTTAAAAGTTAGTCAGAGTATGTGAAAAGTTCGTCAAAGTATCATTTTCGAGGAATTGATGAGAGTTTAATGGTGACGCAGGAACTCTTGATATCATACTGATGGAAGAACTGTACAATTTGAAAGGACGAACTGAACCCTCTGTCTATTTCTCGCTCGAAAAATGTTGCTTTGGGAGCCTCGTGGCTATTTCTTTCTTTGTTCATTGTTAATATTATTTTAGGTTGGTTTGACGTTATTACAAGTACATGAATATAAAGCCTTCAAATTTATAAATAGGTACGTGCATGTTTCACAGCAGGTATTAGTCATGAAAGAGAAGTTTGCGGTACACCTGATGTTGAATTGTCTTTTATTTCTCGAGTAGTGAAGCTACACAGAATATTAAAATAATTACTTAGAGGCAAGTATAGATAGCGATTGTTTAACTCATACTTTTACCAAGTAATCAGTGTTATTATTCATACTTAGAAATCACACGAAATCCTTTGACGGCGGTCAATCTGGTAGAGAGAGCTGATCAATTATGAAATTCGCTGTGCTCTCTTCTCACAGCAACGTCATAGATGCTTAGGAGTGGGAGATTTGTTCACTTTCCAAGTACAGGATTAAAACTTCGAATCACCCAAAAAGACGAAGCATTAGCAACAGCATATGTAAGTTCACCAATGAGAAATGGGAGAAATGCAAAAGAAATGGAGAGTTCAAAAAATATGGGCTCGTATTGATTTTCAGAAAAATGTTTGAGCTCTCGCTAACCCTAATTGCTGCTTGTGAAGGCACCAGTGCCTCATTCTTTCCAGCACTCAGTCTAGTTCCATCATAGATATTTATTTTATACTCAGTAAAAGCCTAGAGTAATGAATAGATTTTAATTGCGCTGACATATGTCGTTCTTCAAAATAGGAATTTTGTTAGTAGTTGTTATCCGTTATTTAACCGATGGATACTTTAACAACAAAATGAGGATTTTCTCATGATTAATCAATGTCTAACAAGTATGAATATAGGAGCAAAAATCAGTACTTGACAGTTCAGCTCCTTAATCAGTTTCGATTTAGTTGTCAAACGTAAGACAAATTAATTTTCAAACAGTAGACATACTTCAACTTAATGTTTTTTTCTATTTGTAAAAGAAGAAACAAATGAATTTTCTAAAAAAATTATTGACAATTGAAATACGAAAGCATTCGGGAATATCAATTTTTTGGTTGTTGTAAATACGTGGTGGATTAGCCCAATAATTTATACAACCAAGTGACTTTCCATTGACATTTTCATAGTTTACCATTGCCGACAATTTCTTCGCAGCTCTGGTTCCACACCGCAACAGCCCATCCGCCTCCCTGTAGTTTTCAGGGCATGCGTTTTTTCTTATTATCTTCAAGTCCTTAACATTTTTCGAGCCACTCTCGTCAGTTTTTAAAAAAAATTATCAATAAACTTTGAATACTCATCCCGTTGACAAATTCAAACCGGTGCAAGTACAGTTTTCTCCTGAGTGCATTTTTTAAAACACCTACAATCAGTCAAAGCTATGGTCTTTTATATGATGTAGGTTTGATCCTGAAAAATTATCCCCTACCAATACTCTGTGAATTATTTTAGTTTTTCGCGCTCAAAGTTCATTTAATCGTTACTTCGTTTTAGCAATAGATGCATCATCTATGAAGTGCTGTGCGTAACGTCATTCTCGTACACTTCGTTTATGCTGGTTTCCCGGGTAAGAGCAGCAGTTCAGCAGAAAAAATAGAAAATAAATCAGCAAAAATTCGTCGATTTTTTGTGGCAGGACTTTCGTCGTAAAAGGAATGATCTTTCAAATAAAGTTATCAATCTAAAGATAATTTAAAATAAATTATTGAGTAGT
>VOMN01138987.1:0-16875 GCA_014899125.1 Orchestia grillus | reverse complement strand
AACCTGTTTGAAGATTGAAACTTAAGTAGGTTCTTTTCTATTTTAGTAGAGCGCTGATAACGTTGACATGCACACTTTACTTTTCTTCGTACCACACAGACCTAATGAAAAGCTAATTAAAAATGCTGAAATTTAGATGGCAAATAGATGAAGTACGTTTTTTCAACGCCTAGATATTTTCACAGTACAACAATGCAAGCATACTCCTCGTACGTCGTTCAGTTATAAAATTACACGTTTACATTTTTTGTGCACCTTCTGCGCCAATGGTTACCTTTAGACTTTTGATTCACCATTGCACTAGCAATCCATAAGTTGGAGAGGGGCGAGAGAGGACTGCCCAAATTGTGACTGCTCAAATAATTTTCTAATCAGTTTCTCTACAGTATCCTTCCCCACATTTCCATCGCTGCAACGATTAGAAGTTAAAACCATTTATTTGCTTATCGTCGGACATTCCTGACCCNTCCTGACTACCCGCAACCGCAACTGACATTTTGCTAGAAAGCTTAGAGGTGTGCAAGAAACCATTTCCGTTATACTCTTCCACTCCGCGCTGGGTAAATCAGTTACATTTCGACTTAGTATCTCTTGTTCATTTACATTTGTCATAGATAGGAATTAATCCCCTTAATTTACCCACAGGTCGGGAGTAAATCCTTTCGTAAATATACCCAGCTGAGGGTATATCATTTTGTATAGATACCCAGCTGGGAGTAAATCTTTTCGCAAATGTACCCAGCTGGGAATAAATCTTCCATTAATTTCCTCAATGGCAGCAGGGGAAGGGGGAACGGTAATCTTCCCTGCAAGCTCAGAACTCGAGCTCGCATCCTGACGTCGATATTTTCTTAAAACCCTTGGAAAAGCTCATATTTTTTACTATGATTTCAAAAATATAAAACTCCAGTGATCTTTCGCAAATAACTTTTGCATCATGTTATTGGAACGAAGTTAAGGTAGCTGTGATACTGCAGAGCCCACGAGGCATGTCTCGAGCGCCGGCGACCTTCGGGCTTTTGATCTACTCCTATCTGAAGGAATGAGACGCACCTCCTACATCTTGTCAAAAACAGCTTTAATAGAGAAAAAGGTGCGTGGTCGTAGTACAGATTGTAGCGTTTAAGTGGCTCGTACTAGGTCGCATCAAAAAAGAAGGACCCATTTAGTACGGACTGTGGAAAACGGGGAATGTATGTACAAGGTGTGTTCCCACATAGGATACCCTTCACATAGGAACGGCAAGCTAAAAGTGAAAAGGAAGGAAAGACAAACAAGAAACAGCAAAGAAGGTGTGAAAAATGGAGGAAGTGAAGTGAGCACGAAAGACAGAAGTCCCAAAGACTTAACCATAATTGAGGCAACCTAGCATTGACGCCATCCCTGCCAATGTTAAGTGGCCTCCTCCCAGGCCAATGTTAGGTTGCCTCCCTCCCGCCAATGGGGACTGGCGAGGATCACCAGTCCCCACAGCATGCGGTGGATAAGCCTAACTAACCAAACCTTACAGCCTATCATATGCCCCTTACAGCCTATCAATAAGATGCTCTTCAGCTCTCTTCGATAAGGTCTGGTAGCTCCCTGCGTGCCGGCACAGACGACCACATTTGTATGTAGAGACGCTTTCTACTTAGCAAAGTTGTTCTTCACCACTTCACATTTTTCTTTTTAAATCCCTGTTAGAAGTTTGGGTACCCTAGTCAGGGCCGCACTAAAGTGCCGCTTTCAGTAACATCGGGTTAAATCGCACTTCGTTCCGAGAAAAAACTTCGTAATTGAACTCAAGGCCTAAATGGGCGGTAAACGAGCCTCAACCTGCATTACCGATCCCTGCACTGACTGCTATCACGCAATTTCCTGCCATTCACAGGCTCAGACTTCCACGTTTCCGATGTGTGTATGTAACGTCCCAAAATTGACCTAAAAGTGCAGACGTGAAAATGTAACATCCCAAAATTGACCTAAAAATACAGATGTGAAAAAGTAACATCCCAAAATTGACCTAAAAATGCAGATGCGAAAATGTAACATCCCAAAATTAACCTAAAAATGCAGATGTGAAAATGTAACATCCCAAAATTGATCTAAAAATGCAAATGAGAAAATATAACATCCCAAAATTAATCTAAAAATGCAGCTGTGACCAGCCCTCGCCCCACAAGGTCGCCCCTCACCTGCCGCGCGAGGACTTCTTTAGGTTCCCGTTTCTTCTGCAGCGTCCACGTGAGTAACGGGCGAGGCCGAGCTCCCGTTACCGTGCACGTTACCCGGTACACCCGGTCTGCCTCGAATGCTTCCGGTGCACCGTTCAGTTCCACCGTTTCTGGTGGACCTGGTAAGGCAGAGAATAAAAATTAGAGAAAATCCTGATTTTTCGTAATTTTTCTAATCGAATATTTCCTAAATTTATAAAAATTCCAATTTAGGAAGGTTAGTGAGCTTAAAAGTCAACCGGGAAAGATTCCTGGTCAATTGTTTTGGAGAAAAGTTTTAATTTAATGTTTTTTTAAATTATACCAATTATAATTTCACTAATTAACGAATTACATCTACATACTAATAGGTATGCAAACATGTACGTACTGCCAAGGTCTAAAGAAGTAATGTACCAGGAATAGCAGAATATTTTATGAACTGCTTCATTTAACTACATATTTGACATTTCATCTACATTTACTAATAGGCCAATGTCACACAACACCAAGACATGCATTAATAAAAACCCTCCAGGTCCCACATTATGTTGATGATCATCGTCGCAAAAGCTAAAATAAATTTATGCTTCCAATATTGAGCCTTTTTTACTACATTATTTTATTGTGGGGTTGGAAATTACACATAGAACGTGGAAGTATGTAACTATTAATAACAAAATTCAATATTTCAGCATCAGAACAATCCGCATTTCGCCCACAAAGCTAGCTGTTCGCAAAGATCTTTCAGAGGCAATTCAAATCGTAAATGCATGAAAGGAATTCCGGAGCAGCTGAATACTTTGCTATGAATTTCATTCATCAATAACCACATGAAGGCCTTTCCATATGAAAAGAAAAGCACTCTCAACTTCACGCGGAACATTCCCTGCAAATCAACAACAAAATTGACTCTATATTGAGCAAAAGCGACCCACACGGTCTCGTTTCATGGGAATGTTTTTTCCTAAAAAGTGCAATACCGCCTTTGCGAAATAATGCTTTCATCGTTGTAGGGTCCATCAAATTCATAAATTCATTGGAATACATTTGCGTTGGTCACACGTTCACAGGAGAGATGACTTCATGTCTATCATCTGCTCAAATAGATTCTATTCGACACTTTAAATGGGAAAAAATTCACACAGCTACGTCGGGTGTCCTCAAAAACCTCGCAATAAAATTTTGCTTCTACATACCATTTAAAAATTTGTTTTTTGAAAATATGAATAGGTGTTGCAAATGCCGCATGATGGCTCCGGTTGAGTGTTAAGTGCTCGTAAAAATTTAATTCGTCTTTTTCCTCCAGACGTGAGACCTTCCTTGCCTCAAAGAGCCGCAAAGAGTCTGTTGTTCGTGGCGTGGGAGATGGCATCGTCCAGCAAACTTACGGCACAATGTTCTGATTATCTCACCCAACTCACGACCCTAGCAGACATCAATTTAGGATCTAATCACGATGGCTGACCAGTTTTGAAGCGATTGAATTTTTAAAATCACTTGGCGCTGGCTAAATAAAACTTCTTAATGCAAAATACGACTTTAACGGTGGTTAAACGAGACTTCTTACTTCAAAATACGATATCTTATCATGGGTAAATACGACTATGTGACCTCATCGTGGTGTCAGAATAAGACTTCTCACTGTCATTTACGACGACCTCTTAGTGACCAATTGCCTCTTGCTTCCAATTGTGACCTCTTGTTATTTCTTACATTTCAAAGACCTCTAACGACCTCTAAGAAACATCTAATAACATCTTCATCTCCCAAGAACTCTGAAGACTTTTTCTTGACCTCTTACAAACTAGCGTGAGGTTATACATTACTTTCTTGTAGGACAAGACCAATTTGATGAGTACTCGTCAAGAGTTGAGACATCAATGAGCAAGATATAAACTTGAAAAACATAAACCTTTAGAAACAGAATTACAATTTTTACCCACATTTAAGCAGCCTATAGTGAATCCTGCAGAATCCCATTTATGTTAAGATAAACGTTTATTGTCGTGAATATCCGTATAGATTCAAGTAAACCTTACGTTAAAATGTGTACAGTTACAAGTTTCAAGATTCAGGTTTAAATTGAACTAAGAACATCCCTGTCCTATCGAGTCTGAAAAATTCAGACTGCTGCCAAGCTAAGTTTGAATTGTCTGATAAAACCAATGAATTAAACTTACGTTAAATTAAACACGCTATCTCCAAAAGAACCGAAAAAATTGAAACTTACTTTGAACGAGAACTTGTATTTTTTTTACTGCAGGGCTGCTGAAATTGCTGTTCGAAGCTTCACATTTGATTTCGGCCTGGTCGAGCTTCCTCGTCACGTTGTCTAGGGTCAAGTTATTGCACACGATTCTATCTCTGAAGTCCAGCTCGCGCATCGAGGCTCTGTAGAACTGCTGTTGCTTCAGATTACTACTACTGATATTGCTCCTGTGCGCTTTGTGTTGCCTCTTTTGTTGTGGGTGTTCGGAGTAACTGGCATCCAGGGTTTTGTTGTTCAAGAGCCAGACCACTCGCGGGGATGGAAAGCCTGGAAATTTAGAACAGTAGCAATAGTAGTTGTGGTAGTAGAAGTAGTAGTTGTAGTAGTAGTTGTATTGATTGCAGCACTTCAATAACTCGGACTGTGTCGCTCCGAAACCGGATGGGCCATTTCACTCGGGCCGTAGAAAACAGGGAATCTATAAACAAGGCAAGTTCCCACACAGAATCTCCAGCACATAGAAACCGTAAGTCTAGAATGAAGAGGAATGAAAGACAAAAAAAATAGAAAAGAAGGTGTCAAAATTGGAGGACGTGAACCAAGCACCAAAGACAGAAGTCCCGAAAATCTCCCTATAGCTGTAGTAGCCCAACACTGCCAAAGAGGCTGAAAATGGAGAACATTTGCATTGATATAAAGTAGTGGAAATAATGATAGCACACTTTTGAATTTGCTTAGAAATTTGTAAATACTGGTCCAAATGTTATACAATTTTCACTGAAAAACAACAACTTAACCAAATTTCGATATTGAAGCACAATTTTTGTATGAGATTGTTTTTTAAAAAGTAATTAAAGAAATCATATGCTTAATGTTAAAATATGTCGGAATTAATGATAGTGCATTTGAAAGAAACTCTATTCCTGAATTGCTCTGACTCTGGCGATGCAGAAACAGGTCACAACTAAACACCTGCGTGATACGGTCTTGTAGTGCGTACTTGGAAAACATAAATCTGCATTTTATAGCCATTTATACCCATGGAAAGAAGGTGCGGTCTTACAGATCATGAAAAAGTCGAATAAATGCTTTGAAAGGTGAAGGATTCACTAATTCCGAGATTTCTAAAAAGAGCGTGGTAGTAGTAGTAGTGACAGTAGCGCTTCAGAAAATCAGACTATCACGCACCGAAAGAGTAGGGACCATTTAGTATGAACGAAGGAGAACGAGGAATCTATGCAAAAGGTGTGTTCCCACACAAGATCCCCTGCGCATAGAAACAGCGAGTTAGAAGGAAGAGGAACAAAAGACAAATATGAAATAGCGTAGAAGGAATGAAAACGGAAAGAAGCAAGCGGGCACGAAAGATAGAAGCCTCGAAGACTTATCTATAGCTGAGGTAGCCTAACATCGCTCCCCTGGGGGCACTAGTATCTAATAAGATGATTGAAGAGATCCAGGAAGGTAATAGGTATCTACTTGCAAAATCCAAATACCTATGGGCAGAGGAAATCCAGTTGGCGTCAAACAAAACTAATCCTGACCAGGCGCCAAAGGCTGCTACGAGAAGCTTCCCGAACGGGAGACAGATCCAAAAGCTTACAGACTTCTTTAAAACTAAATGTAATACCAAGGAGAGTAGGACAGATTTTGGGCTCATCAAAAAACAATGTGTACCAGAAGCGTAAGACTGTGTCAGCACCTACAAAATTGCATAAGCTGAAGAGAGAGGAGTGGGTGCGGGAGAAAGTGCGCAGTACAACAATAGGAATTAGTCTGAAGGGATTTTTTCTGATGGAAAAAAAATTCAACTTGGATGAACTTGATGGTTCTCAGTACTGCTGGAATGACTTGAGAAAGGAGGACCGAACATTCAGCAAGTGACCTATTGGGGGAGGATCTCTCATGATCTGAGGAGCTTTTTCCATCAACGGAACGGCGAATTTGGTAAAAATGGAAGGTAAACAAAACGCACAGAAGTATATAGAAGTCTAAGAAACAAGTCTTCATCCGCTTGTGGCCGAACATCATTCACAACACGTCATCTTCCACCGCGATAATGCAGCCATTTACATTGCAAGGCTTACTACCAATTGGCTTAACGATAATAATATCGATATTTTGAGTTGCCCTGTATGTGTCCCGACCTCAATCCCATCGAGAACCTGTGGGGCAGTTTATCACGGCATGTTTATGCTGATGAAAAACGATACGAGGATAAAGCAACACTAGAAATTTTTATAAAAGGATGTAGGGCGAAAATAAAAAGCAGTGCTGTCAACTCTAAACAGTTTCATGAATAACCGTCGTGTGGATGTGCTTCAATCAAAAAAGAATACTTGTAAATATTAGTAACTAGAGCTCATTGTTCAAATTCTTGTTTCTCCATTATAAAAGGCAATTTCAACAAATGTGCTATCTTAGTTACCAATATTATCTATAAGTTCATGATTCGACCAATCACTTTTTGAAAAAATAATCTTACATAAAAATTGTGATTCAGTGCCAAAATCTGGCTAAATTGTCCTTATTCAGTGCAAATTTCATAACATTTGGAACAGTATTAATATATTTCTAAACAAATTTAAAAGTGCCCAATCATTATTTCCACTACTTTATTGCAGAAATTTTGAACCTTAATTCAGTGGGAGTTAAATTCAAGCCCGTGAGGTAAAATAAAAAACTCGAGCAAAATTTGGACGATTTTTTTGCGGAATGATAAATTTAAGATTTATTTAGATCGCGTGAATAACGAAATCAATTGGTGAAAGTGAATTTGAAATGAACGAGCGGGTGATGTCATGAGGCCTTAGCCCGAGCATTGACAATCAGGCAAGACATCGTGCATGAGTTATATAAACTACTTTGGGATCAAAACCTACGTACAAGGAATCATGTATACATGTAAGTCATCATTACAGGTAAATAATAGAAAGAAAATGATACCAATGTAGCCCAATACATGTCGTGATGCAATTTCCAATTTAGAATGAAACTGCTCGTTGGCCGACTGTATCATCTTCCAAAGATTTAATTGAAAGAGAAATAGAATGGGAATAAATGTACGTGACGTTCAATTAGTAAATGCATGGTGACGTTCAATTAGTTTAAAGTCATGAGTTACAATTCTCTACCTAATTTCTGGGAAACTTAACGTTATTCGTAATAACTAAAAAAAAATTACGCAAAGAAAATAACACAGAAAAAAGAAAATGAGAAAAATACAAGCTCAAATAGCGAGTAAAGTAAACGCATACACGGGAGGTCATTCCCATACGATAAATTATGTGATAAGCAAAACAGCAACTCTGATAGTTGCAACACATACAATAAAATAATTTCCCATATAATAATGATTGAGTTTTAGTGACATAACGGTAAAGTTTGAATGTTTCCCATCCTAGAACTACCTTCTGACACTTTTCAGTCTCGCCTGTGCACGCATGCCTGACTAGTTGACCTGAATGCTTGGCTAATTGACCTGAATGCTTGGCTAATTGACCTGAATGCTTGGCTAAATGACCTGAATGCTTGGCTAATTGACCTGAATGCTTGGCTAATTGACCTGAATATAAATAGCAGACTTGCGCTTTCATTGTGATGGAGTAAACATATACTTTTGTAATGCATTATAAACGATTGTCTCACGATTATTCAGATCCCTTTGATGGAGAACACCCGGCGTTACCATCGATCAAAACAATTTCCATGCTATGATGGTCTATCTTCTACGTTTGTAAACTTGCTAAATCTTTAATGCATTTTTTACGCTGTAGTTAATGACACACTTTGCACCCTGCACGGCCTAAGGAATAAGTTATTCGTCTCTGTTTGTCGACTCTAATTTATAGTTCACTTGAATGCTCGATCACAGCATCATTGCCTGACCCTCGTCAGATGGACCGAGCGAAGCTTTATGTGCTTAAATCAAAGCGCTTACATCAAAGCGCTCAAATCAAAACGCTCAAATCAAAACGCTTGCATCAAAGCGCTCAAATCAAAACGCTTGCATCAAAGCGCTCAAATCAAAACGCTTACATCATAGCGCTCAAATCAAAACGCTTACATCAAAGCGCTCAAATCAAAACGCTTACATCAAAGTGCTCAAATCAAAACGCTTACATCAAAGCGCTCAAATCAAAGCGCTCAAATCAAAGCTTTTGTGCGTAATGTGAAGTGGGCCTCCCCCGAAAACAAGCGAATGCCACAACCCTCGTGGGGCCCTCGTCAGCGAGACACAAGCTATGCGTGCGAATTTATTTCTGCGCGATGACTTCATTATTGCGCGCGCAAAATTCCTGAGGCTTGGAGCGCTTGATAACAAACGGACGACGTGATATTGCGAGTGAACGTTCTTTATTGTTGCTGCAATGCCGGCCAGAGCTGCTATGATGACGTCAAGTTTAAGGTTCTGACATCAGAACTTTACCTCAGGCATCCAACGACGCAACAATTAGGATACCACCGAAACTGAGGAGTCAGTCTACAACTTGTTTGAATAACCATCTGTTCCGAGAACAGGAACCTGTAAATTACCCATCTTGTGCGTTTGGATTTTGATAAACTTCAAACGTAAAACTGAATCAAACATATAAACTGCTTTCGAAGTAAAGCTTAAATACAAATGAAGAAATCTTTCAGCAGAATAAGTCGTTCGTTTTTCAAGAGGGAAAAGCGCACGTGAAAGTACGGGCGGGCGATTCAGAAATGAGCATGCAAAAATAATCTCACGAGCCGCACCAATTTACTTCTGTAAAGTCATCAACAGTTTTGATGCATTTGAAGAACTATATTTTGTTCATGGAGTGGAATTTTATACGAAAAATTAAACGTAAGTTTCATTTTACCTTGAAGTACTGAAGACAAATTTCCAGGTAAAGGGTTTCACGAAAAAATTTCTTTTTCGTCAATAAAAATTCAACTCAAATCAAAGATTCGGGAATTTTTATACTCCTACTGAAAGGTTTTTGTGTATGAAACATAAAATTAATACTTTATCAATCGTAATTTACATTGACCGCATCCGAAAAAATATATAATTACCGAGTAAGACAGTAAATCAAATGTCACCAAAAATTGCAATTTCATTTAATCTATGAACTGAAATAGCCATCAAAACTAATCCCGAATTTAAATTAGAAATAAACTGCTCAAACTATCATAATATTCGGTCTGGGAGAAACTGTGCAAACCTACAATGATGTATAAACTTTCAATCTATTGAACACAAGCGCATAAAAATGTGGTATAGTCAGTAGTAGTTGGTACCAGAATACATAATGGAAACTAGGCCGGTCTAAGTCACTCAAGCTAATACGACCAAAGTTGGCCGAGCAGCTGACAATGAAGAAGTAACTTAAATACTGGGAGCAGAGTCCGTGGATTTCCACTCCACATTCAGCTTGCCTCGCCTTTGTTGCAGATGCCGGAAACAAGCCAATTTAGTTGGGTTTGTGTTAGCTTTCAACTTGTAATTTTAGGGCTTTTACGCTCGAGGAAATTCTCTTACTTTTGCGCTGATAAATGAGAGTCGGGCATGTCGTGTTTCGGAGACGATGCAGCTACGCGTAACTGCTACCAACGCTGGGGCATGCAATCTTGTTAGGGAGTCGAGTTCCGACTACGCGGTGTTGAGCGAATGAAAAGTAAGTTTTAAAGAGCAGTTGTAGTCATTCGAGCATTGCATTGAGAATTGAGGGATTACAACGATCAGTGATGTTGTATTAAATTTATAAGATAAGTAAACTTGAATTGTAAGACTTACCCACGTGTAATTAAATTGCCTACAGTTTCGGTCACTATCTTCAAAGTAACATCTTAGACGCAGCTTTACGCTACAGGATATCCAGACCACGTGAAGGCAGATTTTTAGAAGTGTCAGGTGTTCCACAAGCTCCATTAAATTCCTCTGGTTTCCCCCAGTGCCACAGGATGTCGAGTCTGTGTTTTAAAGAAATCTCGGCTTGCACTTCAGGCAGACCTGCCAAGTAATGTGAACATCAGACCTGAGTGTGCTGGAACCCTTCCAGATTCCAGCTCACCTTCAGTCTCAATTCCAGAATTTGCATCAGCAGAAAGCAATAGACTTGATCGCGCAAATGCCATCTGACAGACCTGTCAGTTTTGCCTGCGCAACCTGATTGGCTAGGGGACCGGAATGTACACGAGAGGCTTGTGATTGGCTTGCCACTACAAACAGGCTGTCCTATTACTCTCCGTGCAAACAATTCCATATAAAGTAATGAACAAGATAAATTTTTGTGATTCAAACGGCAATTTTCTTTTAGCTCCTTGCTCATGAACTTTGCATGTGCTTTCTACTTACAGGATCCTGGATTGATAAAAGCTTAAATATTTTTTACTCAGGTATCCTTCTGATGCTAATCTTGAATAACTCCAGTATCAATTCTTTGCATGTAGATAGTTTGAGTAGGTATCTTAATGGGAATCTAATGATGTAAATCATATTATGAAAATACCATAATTTAGATACGATGTAGTTTTCAAAAATTTTGTTCTTCATACGTAAATACATCAAAAAAATTATTTTGATATAAATCTTTACGACGTAGGTTTGATTTAGATGGAAACCCTAATCTGAAACAAATATTACGATAAAGGTTTTATCTTGAAGTAAATCTGATGATAAGGATCTTCTTATAATACAGATTTTTATTCTGAAGTAGTCCTTTGAGGTTGAATTTTTCACATAGATTTTACTGTGAATATCTTAAGATGGAACTCTAGGGATGTAGATCTTCTGATATACGATACACCATGCTATGGAGATCGCTTCCAGATATCAATCTTTTTTTGAGGAAAATATCATCAGATGTAAATTTTGTTTGGTTTTAGATCGTCTTATGATGCATATCTTTCCCGAGTGTAGATATTTTGCTGACGTTAATCATCGCGCACCATAGACTTTTTTCTGAAGTAATCTTTATTTGGTAACAAATTTTCAATGGTAATTCGTTTTTTGTTATCAATCTGTCTCCGACTTAGATTGTTTTTTGGTCTGATTATTCCACGTTCAATTGAAAGGCGGTAGGTAGAACCTTTTGTAATGATGAAGCTGACTCGAAATAATGCGGAGTATAACTTCAGTGCATGATATCAATGATGAGCTCCTCATAAGAAATCTTACTAACGACGAGTCGTAGAGGAAATACCTCACCAATGCCCACTTTCTCACAGTAGCTACAGAAAATAACCACAACTACAGTTAATAATTATTAACTTAGCAAAAATGCATTCAGTTTCAGACATGAAGCCGGAAACCAGCTGTGAGCTGCTCACTGCCACATCTCAAGCTTATGGCACAGAGCTGTGATGACTTCAATATTATCTCTTCTTTCATTAATCAAACCCTCTATGCGAATATATCTTTACTTAATCTTTTCAATAGAAGCAACCCCAGTTCCATCCTCAAGTCTACTTAATAACTCGACTTACGCCGGGGCTTCTTTAATTAACTATCTCTCTTCTTTTATATTTTTTCCATCGTGGACGATGTTCGCTTGATTTTCTTTCCACTCGTGCTTTACAGATAAGATTCTATCCGTATTTGGTACATTTTAGCTGCATTTTTCATTCTGCCTGAAATGCGCTAAGTAGGCTGGTTTAACGACAATGAAAAATTAACTTAAATATTGGGAGTAGAGTCCGTGGATTTTCCAACACACCTTCGTTAAACTATTCCTATAAACAATAAATTATTTAATCTGTTAAAAGTACATCAAAAGGTAGTGAAAATGAAACGGTTAAACAAGATTTTGTATACCTGACTAGGGTAATATTTTTCTCGGAAAAAAAAATTATTCACGTGCTACCAAAATCGTGCAGGGCCTCCACGACCGTGATTAATGACACCAGTTCTGTGTAGCGTTGAGTCTACAAGTATCCTAATGTACTCTAGGTCGATTTTAACCCACTCTTCTATTAACTGATCTCATAGTAAGGCCACAGTTCATTTGCGATCGTCTCGACATCTAACTTGCCGTTGTAGGTGGTCCCACGAACTTTATATAGTGTTGATGTTTGGGGACTTACTTGGCCAATCTATGTAAATGCCTGACTTATTCTGAATGACTGCCATGCCAATTAATGACAGATAATGCCCGATGCACCCGGCAGTTGTCGTTTTGAAAGATATGCCAAGCAACATGTCTTTCTTCTTTCGTTCATTCGGTTATTGTACAAGGAGCCAAACTTGGTTATCTAATAGCTCCATGTAGCCTTGGTGATCCAGTTTGAAGAACCCCTTCACGAATGGGCCCACTTATATGTAGTTGGAAACTCCCCAGAACATTACAGACCCTCCTCTACCTAGCTTCCTTCCTTAGCCTCGTTCAAGACTTCGTGAGGTCTTAGATGAACACGACGGCGGCCATCATCGCAATAGTGACAGAATCGTGATTCATTTTATCTCAAGACACTTCTCTATTCCTCTACAGTCTACAGTGCGCGTGCTTTGGCCCAGTTTAAACGTGTCCTCGTGTGGACAGAAGTTAACATTTGCCTTTTTCGACCCACTTTGCCTCATGTATGCTTTGCATAAAGTTCTCTACGAAGAGTTTGTTCGGAAACAGCAAGAGGAGGGCTATCAAGGATGTTTCTTAGTAGTTTTATTCTTGATAGAATGCGATTCCGGTCAACAATTCGGGGCACATGGCAGTGGCACCCATCGGTCTGAATTTTTATCTGCAATTTTGCCCTGAATTGTCGAGTATACTGGATTTTTTCCGTTGTTGGTAGGCCCGCAGAACAGTACGGCATGAACCACCAGCGAATTCCGCTACTTCCTTCACTGGATGTCCCTTAGCCCGACCAAATACAACAGTCCCTTTTTGCCATTCCGAGACCTTGTTCTTTCGTGCCATTGTTGCGCAGCAACTAAGAAACAGGTCTATTACCTTTCCAGCTCTGAATGAAGACTGATGCCAGCTCAATACCTGCGTATAACGTAAACTTCGGTCACAGCTTCGAAACGGATTGATGAACATAGTAAATAACTTCAGCTCGAAAAACAATTCGCGACTAATTTTATGCTTAGCACGAATGAAAATTTTATTTTATTTTGAAGTAGTCGATCCTAGCAAGGTTTCCAAGTTTTTAGTTTAACATAGCCAGAACGAAAGATATTTGCACAGCAATATTATTTCAGACAATTATATTCTACTTGAATATTAAAATAAATGAAAATATATATCATACATATTAAAAATACATGAAATAAAATTGCGAGTGCACTCGCAATATCTCATTAAGCATCTCGAGAAAAAGGATCGCAACAATTTCAAAGTTACGGAAGACATGCTTTCAAAAAATGTGTCATTCCCTGCTCTTACCTCAATGATCTTTGCTCAATTTATAGTGATCCTAAGCGCACGTTTTTGCTGCAGTAACATTTTTGAAAATTTTATTGCCGAATATTTTTTTTGAGCACACGTATTTCACATCTGAAGCCCCAGGGCAAATTCAGATGAGTGAAAATATATCCAACATCTTTTAGGGCATCAGGCAACTTTTATTTCTAGTTACTTCGTAACGCATCTTTTATTTTCATGAGAAAGATCTGTTTTCAATGATCAAGTCCACACTTCTTTATTACACCCTTTATAAGGCCATTTATACGCTCTAGCCTCTATTTCATTTCAATTTTTTCCCCACTTCACAATTTCAATACACTATAAACTGAAGCATACCGATTGGCCAAGTGTATTTTCTGCAATTTTCTACCAGTTACTTCTCGAAGAAGACACTCCTGCTAGCTCTCAACTGAAAATATGTGATAAAACATACGAGGAGGATTTGAATAGCCACGTCATCTAAACCTTAAACCTCGGCTTTTACTTTCCTCCTGTTCCCTCGAGTCTCCGACACAATTGTTTTCTCCAATGTTCCGTGTGTTTTTATTGTAAATCCTAAAGGATTAATCTAGATGGTAATCTCACCTTTTACTGCGTAAGGAACTGCGTCACAGTTATGTTTTCAGCGACTTATTTCCGCGAAAGCAATTGTGAGAAATAAAAGACGGAGGTACGGCTGCCGTTGCAAGAGAAATTTCGATAGAGCTTGCACTGAAAGACAGAGACTGAAGGAGAGGAAGATGGGCTGCTTTTACCTCGAGCATAAAGTAGTGATGAAACAAACATATTCCAAATTGATGCAGATTTTTGAATGAATTACACCCTATTTCAATATAGGTTATATCTAACAAATGGCATGAATTATGAAACGTCTGCATTGACGGAACGTTCACAGCCAGTTTTCCCACGTTCTTGGGAGCAGCGCTACTTCCTTCACTGAAAAATGGGACAAACTTTTCTTGCTCGGTGGAAAAATAACCTTTCCCATCAACGCAATTAATCAACTTAACAGGAAGTCACGAGTCCCTGGTTTCTCCTCGAGATATGAAAAAAATTGTGAATGCGAATCCCATTAATCTCTCGTCACAGGATCCCACCGCCCGCTTGCGCAAGAATTCATCAGGCAGAAAGACGAAGTTTAATGTACACAACTGCAGAGGAGTTGTTCAAAGAGTTTTACAAGTTGAAAACTTGGAAATGAATCCAGTTACACTCGTAAAGACGGTCTAAAATCTGACTGCTTCAGACAGAATACTTCAAAAAAATATCTAACGAAGTGAAAGTTAAGGATTATTCCCTAGTTATAGTGTTCTTAATTATGGATTTCAGTGTTTAGGTACGAGAAATTAATCGTAGGAAATTAAAAAGACATTGTTTTTAGTGCACACGTCCCTGGAGATTAGATAATATTGTTAGTTTAAGGCCCGCTAGTCACATGAAATGTGGTCCAAAGAGCGAAAAAAAAGGACCTTTTAATAACGAATTCTTTAGAAAATGTAGAATCTACGCACAGGTGTGTTTCCACACAAGATTCCCACCGCATAAAAACAGCAAGTTTAGAAAGAGGAGAGTTAGAAAAAATAAAGAATAATCAGTGACGAATGCATGAAAATGGAAAGAAGTAAAGTGGGCACGAAAGATAGAAGTATCGATAGCCTAGCTAAAGCTAAGGTACCCTAGCAGTTCCCTGTGGGGTGGCCAGTCCCCATAGCGTAGGGTTGGCTAACCTAACCTAACCCTATTGCCTACGGTCTACCCTATGCCTCCTGGCGGGGTCTTTGAAGATCCAATTTGTAAATAGTGATGGTGAAAATGTCGCAACCAATGGTATAGCGCACACGAAGGTTAAAAGTTCTAAAAGATTAAGAGCATTTTCTGAATCGTGCAAGTAAAAGAAATGATAGAATTATAAGGATTATAAAACTGGTAAAATGATATCGAGTGTGAATATTGAAAGGAACGTATAAACTGCTAGAGACTGTATGATCGTCAATTAAATATCGATGGAATAAAGATTTTTTTCAAGAGCATAGACAATGGAGCTATTTAAAAACGGTTCCCAAGTCAAATTCCGCATTTGAAAGTTTTTCCTGACGCATATTGGTAGTCTAGCTCAAGTGTTTCAACCAGCTACACCTTCTGTTCAATTTAGCTCAAACAAACTCGTTATCTTTATGGTCATGTAAACTTTAAGGAAGCAAAAGACAGAAGAAATTTAGAATGAATTTTTATTCTCAAAAAAATTCCTTTACCTGGAATTTATTTATTAATATTTTACCATTCCTTTTTTTTAAAGAACTAATTTTTATTATATTTGATGTATAATTCCATCCTCCCTCCGATGTGATCCACACAGTGAGGCTCGGTGTAACTGTTCCAAGCTTCAGCTCCATCTATAATCCTAATTTCAGTAATTCAGTTCAAATTTCAAACTCCGGTGTAATATATTTTTACTTCCCAACTTTAGTCACCATCGCCTCCTCATGCAGTCTCACATATGAAGTTGCGTGCACATGGTCGTTGAGGAGGCTTAGGAATCCTACCTAGCCCTCGAGGAGGGACTAAGTCCCCAAGATGGGCTGAATGACAGCATCATCGTTGAAAACAAGCCATAAGACGATAACTTTCCTTGATCAAATCATCATCAAAACACCGTTCGCGTCACCAAACAATTCAACGAAAAAACAAAAGCTCCCGAGTGAATTCATAAATTATTTCCGAAGTAATTAATTTCGATCCACTGCCGTGCGAAAGACCCCATAATTGAAATTCGCCCTTTTTCGACTACGCTGAACTTTTCAATTATACGACATGGCGTGTTTTGTCGGGCGCTACAGACACGCTCGCAGCGTTGATTAAGGGCCCGCTATTGAGCTGGTAGAGACGCTCTTTCTATTCTCGCTCCTTCATACCCTACTCTCTCCTTCTTCCTTTACACTCCTTCCTACGCCCTTTTCTCTCTCTCTTCTACGCCCATTTCTCTCTCCTACGCCCATTTCTCTCTCCTACGCCCTTTTCTTTCTCTCCTACGCCCTTTTCTTTCTCTCCTACGCCCTTTTCTCTCTCTCCTACACCCTTTTCTTTCTCTCCTACACCCTTT
>VOMN01138981.1:0-14404 GCA_014899125.1 Orchestia grillus | reverse complement strand
CGTAACCTAACGTAACCTAACGTAACCTAACGTAACCTAACTGGGAGGAGGAGCAAAAGCGGGAGGCTGGTTGTACGATATAAACTCATTTCTATGTTTCCTTTTTTTAAATTTGTCAAAAATAGATTTCTACGGCGTACGAAAAAATATATATTTAATGATACCTAAACGAAGACTCCACGATGAATAGAAAGCTCTGTGCTATATGACAACTTAAAGTAAATATTAAGCCGAGAAACAATTAATAATGTCAATAATAATAATTTCCCCAACATCTGTCTCCGCTTGTTTATTCAAGTGACTCTCAAACTTCTTCGATCTTCATAACTTAAATCGGTATGTTTTTCATTTTGTCGGCCCCATCGCAAAACTTCGATTTAGTAGCTACTTAGCAGCAAGCCCAATAACTTCGATATAGTATTTATTACTTAACTGCAAGCTCGATGACTTCGCGGCAGTAATGACTACTCGGCTGCAGTTATAAATTTGTTTGCTGTTTTACCGTAATTCTAATCTTGTACTTGTGATTGCTACTGCAGTATGAACAGATATGAACTACAGAGTGCGAGGGCTTTTGGAGAATATTTCAAGTATGTTAAATAAACAATAACTATTAGTATCGGTAGTAGTAAGGATAACAGCTCATCAGTCACTCTGACTATCTCGCACCAAAAGATTAAGAACCATTGAATATAGACTTAGGAGAGGGGACTCTTTACGCAAGGTGTGTTCCCACACAAGATCTCCTACGAATAGAAACAACAAATCAAGAAGGAAGAAAAAGCAAAGATTACAAATCATCAGCGAAGAAGACTTGAAAACGGTGAAAAGCAAAGTAGGCACGAAATGTAGAAGTCCCGAAGACCTATCTATAACTGAGGTAACCTAACAGTTCCCCCATGGTAGCACTAATCTCCATAGCACAAGCTCAACGAACCTAACCCAATTGTCAATGGCCTATCCCATATCCCTGAGGGAGCGAAAACACAATTAATGAATATACCTGATAAATGTGTCCACATCAATCAGTTTAACAAAACACACTGTTCGAGACACCGGCCCGTAGAATCTAAAACAGCGTTCGACACCGCACTTTCCGAACTAGTTCCGGGCACGGACACCGAGCGAATGAGACCGAAAAGACGGAACGGGCCACAAACTGAGGGAGAATTCCGTAAAATTATAGTCCCACTGCAGTCATGGCATACAAACTGCATAGGTAACAACACACTGGCCTAGGGATTTGGTATTTTATAGGCACATTTGTTACATCGAAACAATTTTCACGAGATACAGGCTGTCCTAACTACAAAATCCTGCGTGCTCTTTGAGTTTTGTATGAGAACAAACTGTTTCTTGTATATTATATTCGCACATTGTGTTTATAATTGAATGTATAGAACAAATACCGACTTTTGTACGCAAGAAACACTCATAACTGTGAATACATATGGACGTATCTCGATATACATAGCTGATGTTTATGTAAGCCTTTTCACTTGGAGCTCAAGAGGGTTGAGAATTGTAGAAGTAAAACCAGAACTCTGTTAAATGTCCCTAGTCCAGCGACAGCACTCCGCGTTGCGTAACAAGAGTCACCGCTCACCTTCGACACCCTGTGGTGCAATCAGGGCCAACGCTAGAACCGAAGAAAAATAACCAGATAGACGCAGGAAAGTACGCTGAGACCACTACTGACGTGGTAAAGCGAAGACTCGTTTGTTAGAGCCGCCCACCACACTTATTGCATCGCTACGTAAAATCTGTGTGCGGTGGACCGCTCTTTGTCTTCATTGTCTTAGAGAGACTTAAGGAAACTGAGCGGCAGTCAGTGACGACCGCAACGAGCTTCAAAGTGATGCAAATATGTGGTCACATCGTGGGAACATGTGGCTAATGTGACGACATAAGTAGCTGGTTGAGACAATGTAAACTTTTTGGGGTTTCCAGCTGGACATAAGGGCTTTTAAATAATGAATGTGAAACTGAACTTGCAGAAGCTCTGCACGTTGTCAAAAATTTCTAGATAGATGGACAATGTGATATTCGTTAAGACTTCCTTATTCTTCATATGAAAACCTGTTTATACTATCATAGCTACTTGACAATTTTTGGCAAAAATTTTGAAGCCTTTGATCTCACATCTTTATCTAAATCAACGTCAATCCGGCTGATGATTTTACTAAAATTAGAACGTTAAAAATCACCCGGTTCTTCTATCATATTAGTTTTCTAAAATGTACAGTAAATCGCACTATTTGCATCGAAAATAGAAAAGGCTCTCTTTCGCTGGAGCTCAACGGTTTCTTCCTGTAAACAATCGGTAAATCATTAGACTCCACCACGATTGTGACAAGCGAGTGAAAAATTCTTGAGAAAACTGCTAATTTTATCCGAGAAAAGCCAAAGCAATACGTGCATTTCCTTTTGTCTCTTATCCTGATGTTAGAAAACACTAGTAGACATGCCACTCTAAAAATGACGGGACAAATGATGTTTATTTCTTAAGATGCCCTCTTAGTGACGGTAAATCTGACATAAAATATTGTTATTTGCAGTATCACTGACACGGACTGCCTTCTCTGACGGTCTCGCTCGTTAGTTAGAAATAAGGACCCGGGAATTTTCCCCTATCTGAATCCTTAAAATCGTGATAGAGAGACGGACGGACTAACCAAGTAATACTGGCTTATTATTATATAACGGGATAGCTTGAACTACGCTGTGCATATTTATCCTTGCAGTTGAGTTTTATATGACATCCTTCATAACGGTTATCGCATAGATGAAGCGAGTAAATGACGGATAAATTTGCATCATCAAAATGTAAGATTGAAACTAATATTTTTTTTTCAGTCTGCTACCATGAGCAGTGAAAGCTGTGTTACCAGAAGCGCGTGTGTCGGTGCCGGGTGTGCGCTCGCACAAATGCTCCCCGAAATCGACAGTAAATAAGCTACCGACCTCCATGCTTTGCTCAGCTTGATCGTAAGCTTGTCGTAAATATTTGCCGTACTACTAAGCCACCGAACATTTGATATATATGCAAAGCAGGTGTGCTCCCCTCTCTGATAAACAAAACCCAGGTTGTGCGCGCACATGACGTCGCAAAAGCGTTTTGTTGAGTTGTAACATGCATAAAAAGAAGGGTATGGGTTCGAGTCCTCAAAGTAGCACTTCTGCCTGATTTCAGGGAGCTGAGCGAAGCTCCAGGAGAAGCATTCCACTCGTATTGCTGATGCTTTGTTGCTCAGCGCCGTTCAAGGATGTATCTCACATACTCTACAAATTTCTCGGAATTTTTGTTATCTACATATGTTTAAATATTTTATTCTGTTATTGTACATCAAAATAAAGACAGGATTTTCATTTTTGCTCACGAAATGATGCGCTGATCGAACTTCGATAATTTGTATAGCTTAGCGTCCCATAATTCTCTTCATTTGCTATCATTTGTTATTCTACAGTTATTTATTAGAATGAGGGACGCCCAGGATCCATATTGTAGGTTAAAATTTGGAAGCATCCACTGGGTTTGATATTTATTACCCAAGCTTTCGTACGCTTAAGCAGCGTGCGTTTTCAAGGGACGAAACATTGAAAATTTTGGACCTATGGCATTCTAAGTTCATGCAATAAAACAACACAAAATTCATGCGATACTGACGGGGAAAATTTTTTCGTTGTTTCGTCCATTGAAAACACACGCTGCTTAACATGCGAAAGATTGGGTAATAAATATCAAACCAAGTGGATATTTCCAAATTTTAACCTACTATTCTATAATTGTGAAACTGAGACACCCTGTCAGCTCCTTCGTGAAGTGAAAATGAAAGGTATTATGGAACTGTGTATGGATAGGAAAATTGGATTTGTAAGACGAATAAAATGCTGACTGAAATTGAACTTCACTCCAGTATATTTACTGTCAGGAATGCAATTTGCATCCTTCAGTTAAATTCAAATGCCCCATCCTATCTTAACCAATTATCTATCCAAGTAATCATATTTTCATATTCCTGAACAATGAGATAAACGAAGTTTGAGAAGAAATCCCTGAGGCAGTGTCTAAAAGTTTCCTATAGTTGAATCTGCGTCTCATTTTGACAGACCTCCGAGTCCCTACTTTAAAATAACTATGAATATTTTAGCGTCGATTAATTAAAGAATGCGATATCCGGATGTACTCAATTTTCTCCCCTTCGAGGAACAACAGCCGACTTAGATCAGATAAAAAGCAGACCCAGGTGTAAACGCTTCTCGAGGTGGAGGGCGTGCTAGGCCTCCCCGCCGACACCTCAAAGTACTCTATTAAATTAACCTCCACCGCCTACATTGAAATCTTTAACTTGTCATGGTCCATTTCATACTCGATGAAGAAAATTTGCACCTCTTTCACATCCTGCTGACAATAGAACTCCAAGTCCTGTTAAACTCCCTGATGTTGATGCTAAAAAATTTATTCGAGGAATAATTCCCTCCCTTACTGAGCTGTGTACACCTACGAGCTCCATCGCCAGGTTAAAGACTACCAAGGTTACGCACCCGAAATCCCAGCCCGGACATCATGATGAAGGGGCACCCATCTGTCCATCACAATATTACGAACTATTGAATATTTTAAATCGTGTCGTGCGACAAGTTTAAACTGGAAAAATTGGCCGGCGTCATTTCGCTGCAAAACTCGTGTTACATCTGTTCACAAATAACCAGAAAAAGTACCATTGAAGCATTAGCTGGTCCATCGTTCAGGAAACAAATGAAAACCCCCATCACAAGAGACCACATTTGAGATTTGTGACTAATGAAGACGCCGGGGCACAATCGACACTATGTATAGTTGACTAAATACGAGTATCCCCTTTATTAAGAAATGTACCTACAGGTTGATCAAATTCGTAGTATATATTGATAGTACGCTTAGACCGTTGAGGAATGGTGTACTATAAGTTCGTGCCATGAAGTCAGACTGATAACAAGTGGTTCTATGAAAAATTTATATGGCCTCTGAGCCAAGATGTGAGCCAGAAAAAGCTCGAGCTGTGGCAAAGACCTCAGTGTTGCGCCACGACAGCGCGCCTTGTGACTAATATCTACTTAACCCTGAGTTTTTGGCTGTCAAAGAAACTGTAGTTATTCTTCGCCGTCCTCCGTACTCTCCAGCTTTGACTACGGTGGACTTTTTTCAGTTTCTTCAATTCTTAAGCTATCCTAAAAAATCTCATTTCTAAAATGTAGCTGAGGTTCTAAGAATTCCTTTAGGTAGTTCCTAGCCTCCTCAGAAATGAGTTCAAAGAATCATTCGAACGAAAGCAGAAACCACAGAAAAATTGCATCGCAAGCAAAAAAGAGAATACTTCGACGGAGTCCCAGGAGCATCTACGGACAGTAATAATGATCTAATTCCAGCTATAAAGGTCATATTTCAATAGTTCTGTATTTCTTCGAATAATCGTAAATGTTTAGTATAATCCAGCTGGAAAGATGATGGACTTGTTTCTTCTGAGTACTTCACGATCTTCTCTACGTATAAAGCAGTACAGTTTGAAACATACTCAACATGTACATAGTAGATTTTTTATAACAGATACTAAAACCATTATTAGTCGGTACGAGTGAATGAAAACATGTCTAACAAATTTTAAATCTGATTATTTTAGCGTGTAAACTTGTAAAAGGCGCTCAGTCTGAGTCAAATGCTCTCTGTATACTATACAATGTACAATGTTTGCTGCAGAGTACCTCAGGTTCAGAAAAATATTTCCGTGATGTGGAAAAACTAACGCTAGAATCATATAATTTAAAATATTAAAACTTTTGATATGATGTCCTTGCGAGATGATACTTGAACATGTATCAGCTCATGAAATGACTCTCGAGTCAATGCACTGGCATCCGCATCCAGGAATATAGATATTTCATTCAACTCAATGGCGATTGAAGTAGAGAAACCTAGAACGAGTAGAATTATAATTTACATCATCGTGAGCCTGAAAAGTTTTCGGAAATTCTAAAGGGATCAGGATCAGTCAACTCTGTAGCTTCGAGTTCACAGCGAATTGACTATTAACCCTTGTGTTATTCAACGCTCACATTACGAACATATATAAAAATTATCCTGATTTTAGCAGCTATGGCCAAGCCTTGCATATGTCATATGACAGTATTTATACTGTGGCTAATATCTTATTTTTGTTTGACAGTGATCCATAACTTCTGAAGTATTGGGTCAGAATACTCTACGGAGTTGACAACCAGTATTTAAGTAACTTTTTCAAACACCTGGAGCACTTTAGATCCATTAATCTAGGCTTAACCACCCAGTTTCGCTTGAGCAACATTTCACTAGGAGGTTCCACAAGACACTCTGATTCTCACTCATGAAATACGACGCACATGAACGCTAGATGCTCATTACAGGCGGCAACTGTTTGAGCACCTTCAATATTCCTCCCAAAGGCTGTTGTAGCTGGTCTGTGAGTCAGGACTCTATTGCGACGTTTCTCGGCGACAGAAGCTGAATTTAACGCTCTTGTCATCTCAAACATAGTTTTGGGAGAAAAACTGAATGATTTAATGAGTTAATTATTTGCAATGGGTGAACAAACGAGGTGTCAACACTTTTGTAATATCATTAAACAAAGAATTAAATTAAAAGAAAAGAAATATTGACTAAATTTTACCTTAGTGTCGCCTATCATAACACTTTCGTTTGAGATTTGTTATATACCTCTTAATATTTCACTTCAATTAATCTCTTTAATTGCGTTAATATATGTATCTTCACAGCAGCGATCCTGAGGAGCCTAGTAATCGAACTTCGTGTGAGCCTCGGGTGAGCAGGTCAGCCATTTATAACGCCCTGAAACGCCTTAAAAAGACAGGATCGCACCTGCCAAGAACAAGAAGTACTCCAGATCGGTCAGTTAAAACACACAACTGATTAAAAACAAACGTGGAAATATTCGGAGGGACCCAGGGAAAAGCACGAGGAAACTCGCTTCAGTAGCCTTTTCAGCAATGATACCATACAAAATGTAGTAAAGAAAGATTAGCCTTTTTCAGCAATGATACCATACGAAATGTAGTAAAGAAAGATTAAAAGCTGTCTGAACATACCGAAGCAAAAAGGTTCAGTCGAGCAAAGCATTGTTCAAAATTAATGTAGGGACAACTTTGCAGGTTTCTGGTGCAAGAAGTTGTGACCTTCTTCTTCGCCAGATTTAAACCCTGTAGACTACAGTGTGTAGAGCATTCTTGAGAGTAAAGACTCTTCATTGAATCAGCAAAATGGAGATGCTCTTAAGGTTAAACTTAAGCAATACTCAAAGAATATCTCACTAGAAACTATATGTGTTACATGTAGGCGGGTTACAGATAGGTTTAAATGTGTAGTGAAGGCTAGAAGTAGATATATTGAACATTGAAAGGAAAATGTAAACTGTATTGCAATGTTATTATTTTGAATAGAAAGGTTATTATTGATTTTGCTCTACTAAAGAATCATTTAAAATATTGTTGCATACACTTCAGTTGATCACCCCGTATAAGTAGTATTTATATTTTTTTAATAAATTTATAGCAAGTGGAAACTTCGCAACACATAGAACTTCAATCAATAAAACATGATCGATGAGCTACTTACTACCAAGGGATTCATAAATCTCAAAAAATAATTTCTGAAGGCTGAAGGTAGCCTAGAGACTGAAGAGAATAAGATGCTTTACACAGGGTGTCCTGAAAAACTGTATACTTCACAAAAAATGCGTACAATACTTGTAAAAACTAAACCGCTAGACCGATTTTAATATTCTTAGCCTTATTTGATGCAGAATTTAATTTTGCATATAGCCATAACAGGTTTTTTGCTTAGTGGCGAAACGTTTGGTCTGCATTAATGCAAAAACTTCTCGAAATGCATTTTGTCCGATATTTGAAGACACTCTTAAGGCCTGCAATGATAAAATTCATTACCAAAAAAGTTAATACTACCAGTAGACATAATACGGTAGATCTCCTGTTTAAAGTGAACGTGACGTGAGTATTTTCAATCCGAATGAGAACCATTGAAGATGCAACTGACAAAGGATCAGCGCATTTTTGTCTTCAAAAGCTACATTTTGGGGGTTTTCTTGGAGAATCTTTGAACCCCGACCAGTATTTTCTTAACTTATAGCACTTTTTTCTTTCATTTCTTCCCTTGTTCAGATTGAGGATTGTTCCTTGTTCATTGAATTTGTGGACAGTACGGTAGATGGTAAATTTAGTTGGTGGCTAACGTTCAGGGAACACCTCTGAGAATTGCTGACACATTTACTGGTAGCTTCTTGTGTCATTGTAGCTTTTGAAGACAAAAATGCGCTGCTCCTTTGTCAGTTGTATTTTGAAGAGACCGCACTTGGATTGAGAATACTCTCGCCACGTCCACATTAAACAGGAGATCTACTGTATCATGTCTACTGCTAGTATTGAATTTTTTGGTAATGAATTTCATCATTGCAGGTCTTAAGAGTGTCTTCAAATGCCGGTCAAAATGTATTTCGAGAAGTTTCTGCATTAATACTGACCAAACATTTCGTCACTATGCAAAAACTTTGATATGGTTTGATTTAGAATTAAATTCTGCATCAAATTAAGCTAAGAATATTAAAATCGGTCTGGTAATTTAGTTTTTACAAGCATTGCATGCATTTTTTATGAGGTATAGATTTTTGGTGGATACCCTATATACAGTAACTCATTGTCACATCTGTAAGATGAGAGGGAAGTTCATGAGTAAGCGACTATAGCTATAAACCGAATGAGCAAATAACACCAAACAGGTTAAATATCACAGCTCAAAATAAAAAAGAGCATTAAATTGTGTAAAAACTGTTCCGCTGCTCTTTTTTTAGGTACTATTTTTCGCAAACATTCCATGAATACGTCAGCAAATGCACTGGCTCGGGGACCCCTCACGGCAGTCCGATGCCACGCAGGACTGTGCAGTGTTCAAGTCCCATCCAAAACTGCGTCGATGTTGATACTTTATGTCATTGGTCAACTCCGAGCTTAAGTTCTATTCATGAGGTATTCATTCAGAGCTGTTAAAACAAATTGGTCTCGTGTAACTTGCTGACCAAAAATGTTTGCTCGGTGGTATTGAAATTTTATTGCGTCTTAAACTTGAGATTTTTTATATACGTCCTAATATTTCTAGTTAATTATCCTATTTAATCGCGTTGATACTTTTTATTTAGCCCCAATCTTCACAAAAAATAGATGTAAGTACACAATGGAAAAAATGAATTGATCAAAACTCTCAAATAAAGTTAAAAAATAAGCAGTGAGAATAAGAAATACTGCAAGCTCTTAGAAGCATATAAATGATTCAAATGAAAGCCTAACTGGCAAAATAATTCGGACACTGAAAGAATCAGATTGCCTTAGTTCCTCAAACACTTTTCTATTTAAGAGAAGAGGTTCTCACCTCGGCAGAGGAGCAGCAGCAGGAGCACGAGCCCTAGTTTGGTGTTGGTGCGGCCACAGAGCGACATGTTGCGCTTACGAGCTTTATTCTGAAGCGTCATCAGCATGAGAAGCACGACGGAGTGCGTAGAGTGAGGCCAAATGTGCTCCCGACTTCCACTGCCTGCAGCGTGTCCATGTCAGCGGGGGCCAGCACCACTCAGTCGGAGAGTCTCTGCGCTTACACTTCACTCTCTGTTTTGTTCCACGGAATCAGTGTACTTCATATTCCCTGACCGTGCATGTAAAAAACTACTCAAACTGATGATGAATCTCAGAGATGGCTTTAAAATGATAGAGTAAATTTTGGTACGCCGATGACGAATGAATACGCCGTGAATTTATTCATCTGCTCATTTTGCAGTTCATTCAATTGACAGATAATTTAAAATGCTCAAAAACAATTTAAAAGTAACCGTCTGTTTTTCCGTGACTGGAATAAAATAAAATGCATTCTTAGCGAACATTTCACCCCTAATAAAATTCGACTTCCAGGTCTTAGGCTATCATGTATTATACATACAGCTTGATACGAAAATGCAATTAAAATAATAAAAACACTCTAGACTATTTTAGGTAACATATTGGCATTAATTGTAAATAGCACCGGCTATATTCAATCGAAATTCACTAATTGTTTCGGAAACGGCTGCTGGAGGCTCAGTGCGCTCTAAGTCTGTCTCTAGGAAGGAAGAGGCAAGTCTGTGCTACATACAACATCAGTCAGAGTGAAGTCATCAGCCGACTGAAATCGTAGAGAATATCGGATGCTACTCGATAACTTCCAGATTTACGAGTTTAAGGTTTGATTGTCAAGAGCTCCTGTACGCTAACTAGGGACGTCCGCGTGCTACCATATCTTCAGAGCAGCCACACTCGCCTTTTAGGAATAACAAATGATACGTTCTTGAAGGATCATTGCAAAGTTCGCTACAGGTATTAATTCGTGTGCAACCTACTGTAATTCTCTTGAATACTGAATGTTTCCAACTAGTTTTAATTACTAATAGTTGAGTTGTGTACTCAACAACTTACATGGGAAAAGGTGAGAAGGTCTGCATTTGTGAATAATAACCGAATATGAATAAAAAAATTTGATTATAATCCTTAATACAAAGGTTAGACTCGCCTAATAAGTGAACTCCTATATAAGAAATGCAGACAATGCGTATAGCTGAGCACAAGGGGGTGTCTCACAATACAGAATGAGCGGTGACAAACCCGTTTCATAGTAATACATATGCTGAATCATTCCACTGAGCTGGACCATCCTATTCTTGTCTTGTTTACATCTTTGCTCTGAAGCTATACTTTCACATTTTCACTTTTGCAAGGCAACATATGCACCACGTCGAGATACTTAAATCCTCGTGTCATTTTCCGTAGAGTTCGTTTGCATGTCGCAAGCTCAGTGATGTTGTCTGGCTCATCGTGTACTCGTATAACGTACTTTTTTTTAATATCAACCAGAATAAAAGTGTGAGACGTGAGCACCTATCTGTTATTTTGAAAAATAAAATAAAATTGAAATTTTTTGTATCTGCACTAAGTAATCGAAAAACGTTGCAAATTTTTGTAATTTGTAGGATATCCTTCNCAGAAGAGATTCTGAGCTACGCAGTTCCCTCTCACGCTCGTCCAATTAAGTTTTGATAAATTCAAAAATCTCAGGACTGGTGGAGCCATTGAGCATGATCAACTGATCTCTCATTCTGGGTGAGCTATGTTTGAAATTAATTAACACTCTGAATGCTACCATCATCAAACCAAAATTTTTTATCTCTTTCATTAAAATGTAACTCCATTAAAAGATGCAATTGGCAGACAAGGACATGCTGATTTTATTGCGACGTCATTTTTCTTACTTCTGGGGGCTGTAGAGCCATGACACAACAGATTGGTGTTGTTTCATATATGTAGTTATACTATATGACAGGATTTTTAGTCCCAGTATTCATGTGCTATTCCCTAGCTCATTGTATTGCAGAACAATAGAAAAAACACTACTCTTATGAAACTTTTTTCTTGTGCTGTATTTGTATTATATTTGTTTCTGGCAGTAGTTGAAGAAGGGCAAGTTAAAAAATTTATTTACAAGATCAAAAAAGCAAAGTTCTGTCATTAAAACAATTGTTTTTTTTGTTTAGTTACCAAGCAATTGAAATTTGCGGATCAGTTCAGGGACAAGACAAAATTAAAACTCTGCTACAAAGCGTTGTTATCTCTCCGTCCTTAATTTGCCTTTCAAAAACCTTTTGCTTGCCTAAAACTGTTGGAAATTTTCAGGATGACTATGATAGCATCCACTGTGCTCATGTCGTACAAAATTGGTTCACCAAAAATGAGGGATTGCATAATCGCTCGGAATGGCTCCCGCAGTATGCAGATTAAAGCGTGATCGAAAATTTATGAGACGCACTTGGTAAAGAACTGTGCACCTCGTCGCTTTTTCCAACGACATTGGAATATTTGAGCCAACAGCTGTCGCAGTTGTGGACAAAGTTAAAAGTCGAATCAATGTTAAGCCTCGTGGAACCAGTGCCGCGTGGGACGTCAGTAGTAAGTCGCTCTATAAGATGACCAGTAAATTGCTAAAATTGGAGGGTTATTTAGACTCCTCTGCGAATTTGACCAACAGTTTCTTCATCGTGTTGTATAAAAGGTCAAATTTAATTTCAAAAAGGGTACGTAATACGGACCAGCGGGCAAAAATTGCAAACCATTTTTTTTGTGGTTAGTGGTTCTGTTTGTACGCAGCTAGGAAATTACAAAATATATTTACTGTATTGTAAGTCTAAACATAATTAATATAGACCAACAGCCGCTAAATTCAGACAATTGCGCGCTCAACAAACCCAAAAAAAACTGCAAACCGCGAACCATTCAAGCAGAAGCTGCCTTCAATATCGCCACAACAAATATCGCAAATTAGCTGTCAACTTTAAAGATCAAATGTTCTGTCAGGCTCAGAACATCTCTGAAGTCATCACGCCGTATTTTAGATAAAGGTTGAATATGCAAATCCTGCTAAACTCAATTGATCCAAGAGCTTTAGCCCTCTGACTATTGCAAATGTTCAGATTTTGCTATATGTTTTTGAATCATGTAACATTTAAAGACAAGATATATGAAAGGAACATTTTATGAAAGATTTTTAATATGTCATCCAGTGTATAGCAGACGCGCCGCGCGAAAAAATGGAGGGACAAAAAATATTAAATTCTTAAAATACCTTCTTATTTACTGTAACTATGAGATAAAGTGATGTTATTTTCAACATCACTGATACGGACTGCCTTATCTGGTATAAGTTTAGGAATACGGACCCGAGAATTTTCTCCTATATATCTTAATCCTTAAGAGTCGGCACGTGCAAGCAAGCAACCACTGTGTATTAGTATATAGTGGTATGAGAGCACTGACGTAAAAACATTTCCGCGCCTAAAATTTTTCCGAATAATTTACAAAGGCTAATCAAATTAAAATGTTACGATAAGATGCTGGTAGTGCTACTGACAATGAAAAGTAGCTGATAAAGATGTTCATTGCATACGGCTGAACGGTTACGCAAAATTACCTAATTTGCGACAAAGTTTGAGCAAATTGGGTTACAATTGAGTGATTTAATGTTATTGCATTTGTTAAAAATCAAATTGTTGGTTTTCATTAATAATTCTGAAAGTCTTCATTGTTGAAAAATCACTTTCTCACGTCAACACTACTTCACTCACGCAACCCCGTCATCAAGCCAGGTTTTACGCCTTAACTATCGATCCATTCAAAGAATCGATCCATGATGATCATTTACAGTTATGAACTCGTTTCACTGTTCACGTTCATTCAATCTTGTCAAAGGAATCATTCGAAATGATGAAGCTCTTAAAAACCAGTAACGGGAAACTCGTTGACTTCACAGCAGGAGGCTATAGTTGAGGTAGTAGCGCATGAAACAAACCCCAATTCAGAGCAGCAACTGCAGCGCATCAGCTGTTGAGGCAGCCGCGTGGCAGGTTCATTGAGCTCTGCGATCCAACGCAGCACACCTCACGCCGGCTGGACACTGACTGACCAGCCGTCGACCAGCCTACAACAGGCCTATCAAGAGCTCCTCCCCGGACTGACCAACGGTCGCCGAGACTCCGCCTACTCCGATCACGCTCAGAATAATTATGTACAGCCCATCCCAGCAGTGAATCTTACACTGAAAAAAGATACAAAAATTGTATTTAAAATGTATTTATTTATTTCTGTACTCGAACCGTGAACTGACATGAGTCGTAAGGTGAGACATATTTTTCATTTTTAAATGAAAATAGTTTATGAATGCGATAAAGTGGAGTTCGAAATTTTAGCTCATTTTAGAATGTATAGTTGTTACTAGACCCTGTAAACTTCGATTCTCGAATAAAGGTCTGAGTATAAGAGAATGATTCTCGTTCGATAATTAAATGTGAATTGAAACTTCAAAAAATTTAGGCCATTGTAATCGGTGTAACACCTACTTTCGACTGTAGGTCTTCTCTTCATAAGTATTTGTATATAAATCCAGTTTGTCATGGTATGTAAATCCCTTCTGAGCGGTAGAATTGCCGTCGAGGAGAACGTCACCATTCTGAAAAAATCCATGACCTTCCTGATCGTAAATGTTCACTCCTGGTAAACTTGGTGAACGATGACCTACAAATATGACGTTAATTTGTTATTCAAAAGCGTTGACGACCCGTGACATCTTTCCCTATAAGTGAAGCATCAGTATGTCATTAATAATATATCCTCCCGAGACCTACACAGTAAGAGCAGTGACCATTGAATCCATCATTCCATGAGGCTCTCATCTGACTATTCAAACATTTAAAACATTTTTAAACATTTATTTACCACAAGTAATTTACATCAG
>VOMN01138979.1:0-32614 GCA_014899125.1 Orchestia grillus | reverse complement strand
GAGTGCCCGAGAGGAGTGCCCGAGAGGAGTGCCCGAGAGGAGTGCCCAAGAGGAGTGCCCAAGAGGAGTGCCCGAGGGGAGTGCCCCAGAGGCGCGGTGTACTGCCCTCAGCGTCACATAACACAAACTGCCGCAGGACTCGTACTCCATGCAATGCGAGTGAGGCAAGTAACCTAGAGCTGTTGGTTTGTAGAAGACCAACAAATATGCTCCTACAAGCTACAGTATTGAGCGAGGAATTCCAAAACTGTTCAATGGAAAGAACAAAGAAAATTGCAGGCGAAATGTAAGAAACATGTTTACAGAAACATGGTCCAGAAAAATCAAGGAAGAAATTATCCCACCATTACCGATTATATACGAGAAGAATTGGGGCTAATCCTCGGCCACACCTGGAACTTGCAAAGCCGATCAACTAATATTTATACTCAGTCTATTTGCCATGAAAAATTCGTGACAACTTCACGATGAAAGGAAATGGATTTTAGGAGTTACGCAGGACCTAAAAGCTCAAGTTTCATAATTTTCATGCAAAGTTAATGAGAAGATAAAGATTCGATTATTAATGACTAGTTAGAGAGTCAACGATGAAGAGCGATCAGCTGTTACACAATGCCTATTTACGGCATAGTTTGGAATATCAAACATTTTAGATAGTAAATTTATTGAAGTGATTTAGGATACAACAGGCAAATATTTTGAAATTCACAATGCATGTACATAAATACCCAGGTAACACATAATGGCCGTTACCATATTAGGTAAACCTATAACTCAAATAAGAGACTTCAAATATTTTAAAAGAAATTTATATTTGACAGCCGTTCACGAAACCACAACCGTCTTCAATAAGCACATTCAACACTTAAACTTAGCTCCAATATGTGAGCATAAACATACGTGCGCCACGTTCACAGAACTAATGCCCCGAGCAAAATCAGCGCAGAAGAGGGTTTAATACAAGGCAGAAGACCTATAATTCAAACCTCAATAAAGAGAAGAACTCTGAGGCACTATAAAGCACTGCGTTCGTACTATGAAAGACTTCACATACACGGTATCTCTACGCTACACAAAAGTATCTTCAGTACAAAATATGAACGAGTCACATTCGCAGAGCCCCCTTGTGTTTAAAAGCGTCAGACTTTATGAAAACAAAAGGGGAATTTGATTCACTTCGACGCCCTAGTGCACTTCTGTCTTCTTTCGTTGCATCTGGAGATCAGCCCGTTGTCCTCACCATGTGTTCGTTAACGAAACTCAGACTCGTCAACTGTGAGAATAGCAACCTCGACAGCAACCGAAGGTCCTCCACAGTAACTGTGCTCAATAGTAACTGTACTCATAGCAACTGTATGCTACCACTGTACAATAAGGAAAATACAAAATACATCTAACATACAAGGGCAAGCTAGCTGCGTAATTCAACTCATTGGAGTTAAATCATCGAATCAACTCGAAGCAACGAAGGTAATTTTATAATTCGCTATTTCATAAAAATTTTGTTAACATCGAGGTTGCTGTACTGAAGCCGTTGCGGACAACCTTAGGGCGCACCTCAGTGTGGGAAGCGCACACTGCTCCATGGACACTACATAGTGAAACTGACGGTGCATCATCAGCCACGTGACCCATCGCAGGACTGGTCAAAATTAAAGCCCCATGAAGACATAAGCCGCAGCGGGATCACTCTTAATAAATGATTTGATCAGAGCGTTGTAACAGCAGCTAAATAAATGAAGCTGTGACAGTGTCACACGTGGAGCTCAAAGACAGGGAAACTCACGCGTAGGCGGTCGCTGAGCACGAATTAAGATCCGAGACAAAAATGGTAAGGAAAATAGTGTCCAAACAGATCGCAAGAGCGAAAGAGAAGAAACTAGTTAAACAAGAAACGTCTAATGTAGAACGGTTAAGGCTCACTCTATGATAAAACGTTCATGAGTTAGCGTTCTACTTAAGAGGAAAGGATTGTTTTGATAGTCTTCCTGAAGGGAGTCCAGAAGTGAAACTAATGATCTCCAACTCCAGGTGAAATGCTCGCCCATAACATAACCTATCAGGACAGCAAGCGTACCTACTGATGACGTTACCTCAAAGAAAATAGCCTAAACAACAGTACATATAAGAAACACTACACCATTCCTACTAATAATGTACTTGTAACGGCTAGAAACGAGACTAGTCGAGTCAGTAAAGTCATCTTTATGGTCTGCCAGTGAGTTTGAGCTTGCTTCATACAGGAACCCTAAATGACTAATTAAATTTGGACAAACCTTTTTTTTTTTGTCGCAGAATAAGATTCAAGCTTCGTTGTCAGCCTAGAGAGGAGATCTGGGAGTCGTCTCGTTGTAACCAACACAGGCTACACCGCGGCTTGGTGAACAGATGAGGTCGTCAAACGAATCTTCTTCAACGTGGAACACAAGCACACCGGTATATTAAAAAAATTTAGAAGACCATTGCTGTAATTACAACTTTAGACCCTCATTCGTGTTATATACTACGAATTAGCTATACAATTTGATGACGTAATAAAGTAGTATTATCAAAAATATAAGTTTCGACCTTACTTAACAAGAGCCTTAGGGTAAGATTTAGAGCGACGCTTCGTGTATTGCACGTCACGCATGCGGTTTCTTAGTCATTTCATCAACAACTATATGACTTCACTGGAAATTCGTTACTGTATTGAATTATCAAATCATGAGAGAAATGATGATTAGGTACACCACCGGACCAAAATCTGAACGCGTTCAATGTGGCTAGTTTTCAACGTTTGTGACTGGCTAGAAGTGTAGAATCTAGGCATTGAACTAAATATTCACAACCGTCAAGTGATTATGAGGTGAACACGAGACCAACATTTGAACGATCGCAAAACGAGGGGCAAAACCTCGGGCGACGGCGTTTTAAACACGTTAAAAAAGTTATGGCTACCCCAAAAATCTATTCATAAAATAGTACAGCTTTCATAGGTAATATAACTCAATTGATTTTAGTTGCCAACTCTCTCAATCACACGTAAGTACAGTGCAGCAAGAACTTTGCAGAAAGAACAAGAAGCGGTCTTTCATCACGATACGATGCTCACGCTGACGGCGGGCTCGTTTTTATTGTAATCCATAGGAACTAAGCGCTTATAAAATATCAAGGACAGTGTCAAAGAGCCCAGCAGTATCACAGTCAAAATGCCAAACGTCCATCGGGTGCCGTAGCTCGAGTATATCCAGGTGACAAAAATAGGACCAGACATCCTGGACAGGCTGCCCGTACTGGTCATGACCCCCATCCACACGCCTTGGCTTTTGGGGCCGATCATCTTGGAAAAGAGGGAACTGGTGAGTGAAAAGGCCACAGGATATCCTATGACACCAACCACGTTCGCAACAATGAGCTGGGGGATCTCAATGATGGGTGTGTAGAGGCACCATTCCTGACTGACAGGGCACCCAACAGCGTCACAGCTGTCGTCCTCGAGGATAGCTGCGCGTCGCTGGCGACTAACTGAGTGACCATACGATGACAAATAAGTCTTGAAAACGTTTTCTCCCTCGCTCTCAGACGAGTTCAGGGTAGAAAAGGTTTTCATGAGAGAGAAATGGTTCGCTCCAGAAGTCAAGAAATGATCATCGTCAACATGTCTGCGGACCCTGTCTGGGGGACCAGATGTGACGTCAGGATAAAGGGTGGTAAACGGTCCAGGAGAGAACTCGTCCGAATGGTTAGCGGCAGTACAGTTTTGCATGAGGGGATAGTTACTACCTATGGGGAAATGAATTAGCATTGCAAGAACTAACGGCACTAATCCAACACCGATGTAAACTTTCCTTTCATCCATATACTTGCACAAGACGGAGCACAAAAAGAACATGAAGAATGCCAGTATTCCAACGATGCTCAATCCAATACCGACTACCTTTATGGCAAATTCTGAAGACCATCCATACAAATCTTTACCGAGAGGCACAACAATGGTTTCGAGAAGGACATAGAGGAAAAGAACGAAGAAGAAATTGACGAGTAGAACGAAGAGAGCACCCAGGTCTGGCTTCGGGTAGTCCATGGTGGAGTTGCGGAAGTGACGCTTCGACAGCTGAGCTTCTCTCGCAGAGATGTTCACCTCCTGTTCAATGCAATTCAATGAGACGAAATAACAGCAATGATTAAGATGACTTCAATTATCAAAAACTCTGAGGACGAAACGACACTTCCTCACAGTTTAGTTTAACACTCACTGAACTTAGCACATAGAATTTTGGAGAATTTTCATCCTCACAGCCTTTCATCTGCACGTAAAATTTTCTCATAATTTTCAACGCGTGACCGAAAAATAATGTAAAAACCATGTAAAAGTAATGTAAAACAGCTCGCAGCTAAGGCATCCGCACACCCGAAGCCCATCACTAAATCCACTCAAGCCCTGGAGTTGGGTTTCATCAGCATTTCAGTATGAATATGATTTTTTCATAGAAAGGTATCACATAAAGAGTGACTTGGTCCTTTCCAATAATGTTGATTGTTTTACATTGGATTTCTTATATGTTTTTCCTGAGGCGGCAGCTGTTGAAAATTTTAGTACTTTTAATTAAAAATCTAAGGACAGAAAAAGCGGCGAGCGTTTTGAAGATTTCAATTAGTGTTTGAACTTATACCTGTCATTTATAGCTTGTTTTCCTTCAAAATATTAAACATTGTACAATTACTTCACCGAAATTCTAACGACAGGAGCAGACATATCCGCTTAACCTCGGTTATAGCGTTTATAAATATATTATGAATTTTTCTCTGCATTTACCGAAACAACTACACTGAATTGTTTCATTCATTGTGAATCGCAATTTCAGGAGTACATAATTAGGGCATTTTTAAATATCCCTCTCATCCACGAAACTTAATTCTCTCATTACTTTCGTTTATTCTTCGTTGACTTTTGTATGTTACTGTTAGGATCTCACCTGTAAGTGATTCAGATATCTAGTTAGAGATAAATAGATAAGAAAAAATGCACAGGGAGAGAAACAATCAAGTTGTCACTTCACCAATAAATTTCATTGCACTGCCATGAAAGCGGTGCACAGATTTAGCCGAAGCCCCACCCCCACTCCAGAAATGCACAACACTCACAAGTCCCGCAGGACGTACTGCACGACCCACCTTGTACACGCAAGGCATGAAGAGGAGGAAGTTAATGAGGCCGAGCACGGCAGCGATCCAGCCAGCTGCGGTGTACAGGTCCCACAGCGGCGTCGTGAAACTTTCATCCTGCGAGGACGTGGCGTTGTGAGGCGTCTCCTCAACCACGGGGATGGCCACAGCCAACGCCGTCTGGATGGCTGGCAACATGGCATTACTTTTAAGGTCATGGCCTTTTCTGAGCACACGAGTTATTTATTTATTTATTATGAATTAAGGCGTAAAACACGACCGTGCTAATGACACTCTGGACCACAACTGGGCCGTAGAGATCGATTCTTTAAACGCCTAACATTTGTTTGAGACAATGCGCCAGAATCCTTGAGCAATTGAGCGATATGATACTTTGGATCAACCATCGTTGCAGCTTAATGTAGGTGGCAACAGAGAAATTTGATGACTGAATAAAATAACAATAAGAAGCGTATTAAATCCTCACTTTAAGGTAGACGTAGCGAGTTACAATTGGCCTACTCATCATACGAAAGCATCTCGGAAAAATGAATAGGCGGGCGAGATAGGAAGAAAAAATCAAAAACTATCTCACTGCTACACTACATCTACCGCACTGCACTCTAGCCTCCACTTCAATAGGAACAGAAACAACGCAGCGGGAAGAATGAGACCCAGCAAAACCCAAGACAGGGTCTCGCAGTAACGCTACTAATTCTGCTCAGAGTCAGGGATCTCACCGAAACCATTTCCAGAAAATACCAAGAAAACACATTTTGGCAGCGTACAGCTTTGAGAAGAACACAGGAAACCCTCAAATTTCCCCAGCAGCACACAGATTCTAAAAAGGTAATCCTCTTCTGAAATTAAAAAATTTGGTGCAAGATGCTCCCCCTTTTATAAAATAATCTTCTTCAGCCACTTGGCGAGGTCAGAAGCTGACCTTAGAGCGAATATCAGTAGAAGCAGCTCGCAACGCACCTAGGTTACATAATGAGTTTATTTCTATTTTAGAGAGGAGCATAAATGTCTCTCTAATAATCCTAGTGTAGTATAAAATAATAACTGATGCACTGACTCACTGACTTGGAATAAGGGGGCAAATTGTTACCTAGAGCTCGAATCGAGGAGTCTAGACGGCTGGAACACCTGAATTCTTGTATTATCGAGAGCTACGATACCAATGACAATAGAATTTGAGAAGCAGGATAGAATCTCAAGTAAAAAGAGTAATTCTAGAGGAACTTTGAAAATCACTACGGAAAAAAAAAGACTGATGTGTGCTCAGAAATATCGAGGAGAAAAATCCGCATGGCTCCGACGAAAATGGTTCGCCACGAGCTGAACAAAGCAGGACATCCTTGAAGAGCAGCCATTAGGGAATCTCTTGAAATTCAGTGAAACATCCAGAACAGACTGGACTGGCATAGCGATCACAGAAGCTGATGGACAAACCAATGGAAAAGGTAATTCCCCTTGACAAGTTTGGCTTTCCCCTCGCTCTCACTGCAGGACGAGTTGGTGAGTGGAGACCGCCTCTTGGAGCTCAACAATTTGCCCTCGTCCGATCACAGCAAGTCACAAACCTCAGCTCAGTTCACACACGCAGTAGAACGCGCGTATAAAAATACTATTTTAACATGAATAAAATTAGTTATATAAAAAAAAATCACCCCATATCATTTTGGGAAGCATATTTCTAAAATATGGGCTCATTGAACTCTAGTCATGCAATATTACCAGTTTCCATTATTTTTCTAACCCTCGCACTTGTATTTCGACGTTCATTTGGCGCCCTCGCCCAGGACTCACCAGGCCCGATGATGAGGCCGATGGACTGGGCGGCGGCCACGTAGCTCATGGCGGAGCTGCGCTCGCTGAGGGTCGTGGAGGCGGCGATGTAGGACCGGCACACGGCGATGTTGGCTGCAATATGGCACACGTGTGAGGTGACCGCGCTGCTCGGCAGCACATGGCGTGTGGTGCACACACACAACCAGCCATGGCGTGTGGTGCACACACACAACCAGCCATGGCATGTGGTGCACACACACAACCAGCCATGGCGTGTGGTGCACACACACACAACCAGCCCCATTGTGTGGTGCACACTCACAACCAGCACATGGAGTGTGATGTTCACGGCCAGTTAGAAGCATGGTGTTTCACCAACACAACCCCAACAAATATAAAATCATTGTCATATGAGAAATTACGTAGGACCAACACAGCTACAACACAAAACTTAGAATCACAAAAAGTACAACCACCTCACACTATGCAGGACGACCACAACCACACTGCACAATGAGGTGCAGGTGCAAGCAATAATATAAGAATAATATAAGAATAACATAAGAGACACACAAGTCGGTGCACGCCAACCAAACAGACCTACAGTTATATACACAAACCTACACAAATGTAACACGAGCGCGACGGCATGCACTCCAGCCGAGCTCAGCCAGCTCACCGCTCAGTCTATACAAATCCACACATTTGAGGATTTTCTGTGTACTAAAACTCCAAACCGTTCACGCAAAATTTGCTCATACATAGATTCTTTCATAATCCAAATCTAAGTTATTTTATAGCTTTCAATTTTAGTGACTGAATAGATTTATTCATGATGAAATATGATACACAAATTTTTGAATGGTTGTAATTTAACAGCGAGCAAAATATAAATAATTTTTTCTCCACGACATGTTCTTCCAACGGTACACAAATTCCCCAACAGAAGCTTCTAAAAAAAGAAAATCGCACTTGGAAAACTGTACAATCTAGGTGTAATGACACGCTCTTGGTTGGCGTCAAGAAAAAAGCCAATCAAGTAGCCAATTGGCGTCAAGAAAGAAGCCAATCAAGTAGCCAATTGGCGTCAAGAAAGAAATCAATCAAAAAGCCAATTGGCGTCAAGAAAGAAGCCAATTGGCGTCAAGAAAGAAGCCAATTGGCATCAAGAAAAAAAGCCAATTGGCATCAAGAAAAGAAGCCAATTGGCATCAAAAAAGAACCCAATCTAGCAGCGCTGTCGACTTGCCCAGCCGCAGACAGACTTCCCTCCCAGACTTTGTCTCGTGGAGTCTCGTTTCACTCGCTTGTGCCGCGTCCACCGTTTATTCTTTCACTCATTTTCTCACCCGAACTGCTCATGTAAACATCTAGTTCCTTGGTTACCGCATATTTAGCTTATGCTTCATAAATACTTCAGTCGATCTACACCCGTTGGGCCCATATGACATTTTGTTGAGTCATGGCAGCGTTTCTTCAGTCTGACCCAACATATGACGCTGCCCAGCCCTGCCCGTAGGAATACCATAGGCAGAGGTGGGCAGCGCTACTTCGAAATGTAGCGGCCGCTACATTTCAAAGTAGCGCTGCCCATCTCTGGCTGTAAGCCATGCATTTCTCAGAAAAATGTAAAAAGGTGACCTTGAAATCGTATCAAAGGGATTCAGATCGATTGTTCATGGTACTTAAGGCGTTGAAACTACTAAAATAGGCCGTCATCATTTTTTTTAAAGAATCTCAAGCATTACTAGATTTTAGTTTCTCGAAGTCAGTGGCTGTCTCCAGTCCCGCGACAACCGCAAGTCGACTGAGAGTCAGGTCATGGTCCACACTTTTATCAAAAATGGCGTTGGCGACTGTACAACTGCGGTTGCAATAGGGTAATTACACAAAACCTCTCGTCACGTAGATAAAACGCATAATAACAAAGTAAATAACTCGCAATTATACACTTGACCGGGGAGGCGGGAAAATACACGCATTGCAAATACTGCTCAAATCCATTTTACAGTACTTCCATCAACCTTATAGTACACCATCAAACGAAAGTTTTCATTTCATTTCCTTAACTTCACCCAATGCTCATTACTCTCACAGCTTCCTTTATAAGTTTGATAACAAATACTTCGTCGTTGCCGGAGATACGGACACGAACTACACAATGAGACTACAGAAAAGACGCGCACCAACTCATCCTGAGTAAATATTCGCTGCCCAAGTGATGATGTCAATGGCTTCGAGTCTAAAATACTGAACATTCTCAAACCTGAGAGTATTTTACAGAATGTTTTAAGCCGTTTAGCACAGCGTTGATGATATGAAAACCTACATAAAATAGGCATCTTTGCAATAAATTTCTGTGCATAAAAAGGAACCTTCAGTAGTAGGAGGTAACTATACTAGAAGGAGGTATCTGTGTTGGTAGTTCTTATTGGATGTAGATGAGTCCATAACGAGCTGCCACTTGGAGTATATCATAATTCAGATCTGACTCGAGAGTGTTCATCAATAGTATGCACGAACTTATAAGGAGGGCATATACTCCACACCGATTTGTGAAAGCAACAGGAAAAAATTCCCCACAATCAAATACTTCGTGCAATATAGTAACGTCACACACGAATCTCCGACATGTATGTGCATGGTAAATATAAGCTGGTAAATTGGGCGTTACCGCAAGACTTCTCCCTACACGAGACTTATAAAAAAACATTACCAGCAGGAGATGAGACACCCATGAAAAATATTTCAAATATAAAGAAAGCCACGAATAAACTGCTCTCGAGAACGAGAACTCGAGCGTTTGATACGAGACACAACGGCCCCAAACAGGACACGCACGCTACAGTCCCTGCACCGTCGTCACCTTATGACATCTCAGACACGGCTCTCTAACGCGTCTCCGCGGCAGGGCACGCCTGGCAGACTTCCTGAGAAAAATGGGCAATGCAGACCAGTTGAAGGTGGTTCAAACCAAACTTAAGACTCTTATCAAACTACTTTTTTAATAAATTTAATGCAAGAAACTTTTACTGAAAAAAGTGGCATATATAGTTAGGTGTGTTTACTCTAATGCTTAATATTGACGGCATGAACATTTCGCAATAAATCTTTCAGTGAAATTGAAGGAATAGCTAGCTAAAAGTCTCGTTCAGACTTCTGCTATCCTGAGCCTGAACTATTCGTGAAAAATTGAGGCAGAATTCACTGTATGAGCTACCATCCAAAACCAAACCCGGACTAAAACAACCAACGCATACCGGCCAGACAGCACGAGTGCCATGTTTCAGAACACAACTCGCACCTCGACCACATTAATGCACGTGCTTCAGAAGTCAATTGAACCTTACGCGTGAGATCGTGGAATTTGATCATGCTTGTCACTCGAAAAGAAAACTTCTACTTCAGAGCACCGCCATGGAGATCGACAGTACAGAAGTAACTAGATGTTCTCGAGCTGCTCATTCACGATTTCCAGATACAAAACACGGCGCACAATGCACCATTATTCCATTGAGCAGTTTGCAGCGCACCCACACACGATGTGAGGGATTCACATGCGCTAGATCGGTAGTAATCCTGTTAAAGGAATTTTTTCTAATTTTACCTTGCATTGGGATTTAGATCAACCTTACCACATTAGGATTTGTACATAATTTTGTGTCTGAGCTACTTTCAAACAAGTCAAAAGAAATGTCCTTAGAATACAGACAAATTACTAGGCTGAGGCTTCACAATTTTTAGGCCTTGGCCACACCAATTCTTGAGCCTTGGCCACACCAATTCTTAGGCCTTGGCCACACTAATTCTAAGGCCTTAACCACACCAATTCTTAGGCCTTGGCCACACCAATTCTAAGGCCTTGGCCACACCAATTCTTAGGCCTTGGCCACAGCAAGAGAACTGCACCATACTGAAACACTACTAAACTAAGAGCCACGGCGCGAGCCTAAGGCCCCTAGAGGCACAGCAGAGCCTCACCAGACCCAACGCCGACCACAAAGCGGGACGCCATGAGGGAGTAGGCGGCGAGGGAGCTGTGCATCAGACGCAGCATGGCGTACATCACGTTGCCCAGCACGTAGAAGAACACCGACACCAAGAACGCAGGCCTGAAATACCACCACACGTGAGTGCCAGGCTTACATTTTGGTTGAGAACATTAAAGGTCATCATAAAGACACATATACTTTGAATTAACAAAAAATCAATTGTAATTAAATTGTATGCTAAGGCAATAGAGGCTTTGAACCAAAGAAATTTAAATTACGGTACAAAGAAAAATGAATTAATATTAGCTAATTAATTAGAACTGAATTATTTGCTGAATTAGACTATAAAAGCATCAGGATACATGAATTAATTTCATTGTTTTGTACCTCCAATTTTACCACCCCACACCATTCTTAACTCAAATTAGGCCTGAAAATATATTTCGAATTATATCTATTGGCATTTCATAAACACACATCAACAATCCTCTTGTCTCGATCAGTTGTTATACAATTGATCTGATCACTTTCGATCCCAAACACAGCAACAAGTCAATTTGATTGACGTCTGCTGTATTGAGATGATTCGTCAAATTGTACTTCAATATATTAAGTTAAAGATGCACTGGCAGGATGCTTCATGTTACAATAATTCCTCGCTGTATCGCAGGTCACCTACGGCAATCTCAGTGCATGGCCTATTTAAAGAAATATTCAATGTCAATTAGATAAGATTATGAGTTCGGAGCTCCCTTGCCACATAAAATATAAGGAACTGAATCAGAGATAAGAAAGGACCATTTAGGATGGACTCTATAGAAAACTGGGAATCAGAGATAAGAAGGGACCATTTAGGATGGACTCTATAGAAAACTGGGAATCTATGCACAAGGTGCGTTCCAATACAAGTTTCCTTCTGCATAAAAACAGTTAAATTAAGTATAAAGAGGAAGAAAAGACAAAGAGGTAGAAAAGAATATGTAAAAATTGGAGAAAGCAAAGTGACCATGAAACAAGTCTCAAAGGTTTATCTATGGCTGAGGAAGCCTAACAGCCCCCTTAGCATGTGCTAGACAAACTAATTGCCAAAAAAATATAACCCTTATTCTTTACGCATATATTACACATGCTTCATTTTCTCCATGAGAACAAAAGATCATATACAATTAGCAATATTCAGAAAATTATTGGTATTTTTACCATAATTAGCTTAAAAATTTGCCAGGAATCTAATGGAAAAGACCCAAAAATTATACTTTTAAGCATTTGCAAAGCCTCTCAAACAGTCAAATCAGCAACCAGAATTTCCACCATCTATTGCTATTACTTCTGTTGACCCCCTACTCCCCCTATCTCTATGCACACATACACCCACTTGAGTCCTGTTGCTAAAACACACGGGTATCAATTTATGTATTAGCACTACGCCTCATCAAAGGCAGACTTTCAGCCTGACTTCCACCTCAGACACATACATATCTGCTGCAGTGAGCCCTGAAAGCTCACAACACACACCTGTTGCTGCCGGCCTTACTGCCCCACCACCCGAGCAGGGGAGCAGCCAGCAGCTGCCCCAGGGGGTTGACGGCAATCACGAACCCATAGAAGACTTTACTGGCAGAATTGTCAAGCTGGAACAGGAATGCAGTGGCTCATAATACTCATCATAGACATGGGTATATCTTACAGAGTTGAAAATAGTTTCAAACAAACAGGAACTTTCACAAGAAAAAAAGACAGAATCTCAAGGCGTGTACCTATATTTTGAGAAGAACAATGGTAAAGGGCAACAGAAGGAAGAAATAGTAAATAATCTGAATTTCTATCAGATGTGTTTAAATGATGAAGTGATATGTTCAAATATTACAGTTATCAAAATTTCAACCACAAATATTCAAGGTAGATTAAAAAAAGTACACCAACTTTGAACATTAGTAACTTTAGAAATAATCAAAATATATTGACATGGTTCATTGCATTATGTGCAAAAATATCCAGTTATGCAAGGCCACTCAAGACATCAGGCATAACAGGATGAATGGCCTACAATACATATTGAAGACTGTTGTACGTAAAGTATATAGAACTCCTCAAATTTGAAATTTGGGCTATGAAATTCAACATTTTTAATGTATACTTGGCTTATTCAACATTCAAATTGATTATTTTTTATGCATTGGATTCAAGTCTGATAGACCAGGACGCCAGATTTCCTTGTACGAGAATCCCTTAAAATTGTCTCTCCCTGGGGATTGAATCCTTTTGGCTGTGTAAGAAGTGGCTCCAAAAGAAGCAACTTAGCTTTTTCAAGCCTATTTATTTTTGTTCCTCCAGAAAGAGACTGCCATTTGGTAATGTGTACACTTTATTCTTAGGTTATTTTTGATCAGTCTTTGCAAATCATAGTGAAATAGCTCACATGGGTCTCTTTGGCTAAATCTCTGGCACTATGAGGATTTCTTCGTAATTTTTGTCTGCTGCTCTTAACCTTTTTTGTTCTTGCTGGTCTCACGCAGGGGAACCCCAATGCTGTAAAGGCAACAACCAGTTGCTAAGAGTTGCTTGCTTTGGAAATGCAATTCCGGCTTTAGGAATCATGAAATAAATTAAAAATTGATGAAGCTGACTTTCCTCTCCTGTACAGGCTTTCAATACTCTCATTCATTTTTGTATTTTTGGACAGTTTGGAAAATGTGGTATTATTTTAATCTAAATTAGATATATGTATAGGTAAATGAATCACTTGCAAATGAAAGGGTGAACATTATTATAAATATAATTTTAAAAATTGTTAGAAAATAGTCTACACTTTGTTGTTCCACCCTGTGTGCGTATACAGTTTCCCCATCATCATCCCATCATGAGTCCACCTTCAAAAAAGTATATGTTCCAACCAAAATTTGTGGATTGCCCAACCTGGGTTTCTAGTGGGCACAATTTTATTAATGGTATATTTATGGACCACATGGTCAAAGGGTTAATACACACTAGCCAGCAATGTTACAGCACAGCAAAGTAAGTCAGGGACAACATATTTAGGGGACCTACTAACATATCATTCAAGATAAATCAGAAAGCTCATAATAGCAGCTTAGAAAGGTTAGCTTTCTGAGACGGAGGGACAGGCAGGGCTTTTCAACCTTTCCATGGCTAAACTGAGATATTAAAACTGAGACTTAACCAATTAAATTGTTAGTGTTGTATCACACATTCTTCTAATTTTTAAACTGAAATGAAGGAACTAAGCTTGACCTCTCTCAAACCTTGATGAAGGTGGAAAACTATTTATAATAAATGTTGGTGCTTACGTATTATCGGGAGGACCTTTGAAAAAACCGGAATTACCTAACCTAACCTAACCTAACCTAACCATTACATTTGTAATTCCGGAGGCCAGAACGTCGCAATTGCTTGCTATATAATTTCATTGGCTTCATATGATGAAATAATCATATCTTCTGAACATATTGACCAGTAATATTTTTCCAGGGCAAATTTCATGTACAATTTAGGGTAAAAACACTTCATACCAGGATTTTTCGAGAAATTTGTTGGGCAAGAGCAACCACTGCATGGGGAATTCTCCCAAATTTCGGGTAAATGTTTGTATTCTTTGGGAATCAGGTCCTCCCGATAATACGTAAGGACCTAAATGTTTTATACTTTACTGCAATGTCCTTTTGAACCCTTTGGGTCCTTGAAGTTAAGAAATGTCAAGAAAAGCAAATGCTTCAACAACGCTGACATGTTAGTTTGTTATCTATGTATATACAAAATACTATAAAATTAGGCACATATAATTTCACATTCATTGAGCAAACCATCAGACTCTTTTCTTCAAGAACAGTTTAACAAAATTAGAGAAAAGTAAATTTCAACTTACTTGCTTTAAATAGGGCCAAACTGAGGTCATCACAATTGAAAAACCTATAGACATGATGAAGGCAGTGAAATAGACCACAATGTGAGACTGCTTTCTCAGTTTCTTTTCATGTTTGGTCTCTAATTCTTCAGATATTGTCATAGGTAGCATTCCATCATTGGTGTCCAGCATGGAATGAGAGGCATCATTTGTGTTCGGAGAAGGGTCAACATAAGAAGGAAGAGAATCTTCCAACTTGGGATGGTTATTTGCTACACCATCAATGTAGGGTATGTCAATCCTGCAAAAATTATAACATTAATCACAGATATCAGTACTGGATAAAATGGATTAAAAGAATACTAATAACTGTTCATGGCCATCTGACTCATTCATTAGATTCAAAGTACGTTAATATAATAAAATACCACTTATGAATAGGACTCAGATAAAATTAGACAATAAGACAAGTCACCAAAGAATGACCTCAAACCTACCAATTGATATTCCAGTTATCTCTATTTCACAACAGGTACACCCTGTTTACAGTAACAGGTAAGCCCCTATATTTCCCATGTCATAAGATGCTACAAGAGACAAGATGCACCCTATAATCAGTTAAACAGTTTTTGTACAAAAATAAATTGAGGATTTTACAATCTATCGTAGCAACAATTCCAAGTCGGTGACTCTCAGTGTAATTTATAGTCTGTCACAGTAAATTTTCATACTCTTTTAGTGTATTATGACATGTGTTAGGTTAGAATTAATAAGCTATACACCAGTTACTCCGTTTTTTACATATCCATATCAAAACCACTAAACCAGGTGCAGTTGCCACCATAATGTGTAACACACAGTGTGTTTATATGAAAGCAGCGTTGCAAATATTCTTGAGCTGTTTTTCCTATGGCCCTATCAAATGACTGTTTATGGCATTTTGACTCAGGTAACCAAGGCATTATTAAAATATTGCTTTATTACAAAATATCAACAAATATAAGAAAATAAATACTGCATAAACAATAGAAATAACAGGTTTTGTAGCATCTTATGACATTTATTAATCCTCAAATCTTGGAAACTCTTCATTCCACCATCTTCATTGCTGCTATCCTTTTCTGTTTTATTCTGGGTCATCTACATTTACATCACTGTCTTCATAAATTCATCATCAATTCTATCCATTGCATTGCTTGTTCTACATATCTTGAATGATTTGACTAATTTTTTCCTTCACAGCAGCCTATGACATTGTCTATTCACCGATTTGTGTAATAAATGTTCTCTCAAGTCATCCTGTAAACTTTACATCAAGGTTACCAGCAGCCATCTAGCAAATCTAAAGTTAGTTAGTAAATCTAAAAAAATTGAAGTACCTTGAAGCCATGAGACCAGATGCCAAACTGCCTGACATGTCATTGGAGGCATCACCAGCAGGATGTAGAGCACCATCATGTGAGCCATTGGCCACTGCAACACCAGGCTTCTTGTCATCACTTTTGGCAGGAGCAGATGTATCTGCACTCAAGGGCTGAATATAATTGTGTCCTTTCATTAAGCTCAACTTATGAGAACTATCTACTGATATATAGAAAAAACCTTGGAAAAAGAGATACAGTGGAGGTTACACAGGAATGCTTTGCAATAGAATGGCACACAGATGCATACAATTTATTGCATGGCATTTTTCACTATACCTTTGTATCTTATTGTTTAATTAAACAAATTATTTGCACTGTAATTTTATCAATCAACATTTGCCACTTTCTCACCTCAATTCACAGAAAGATTTAGTCATAAAATCATAATTGAACATTTAATCCTACAGTTGTTGACTCATAAGCTTACAGCTCATAATCAACTATGCACAAGCTCTTTACATCTTCATGTCAATCTACAAGTACACTTGCAATAACTTTTAGTTGAATTAATAAATTCAAAAATTAATTAGTTGAAAGCTCTCTATTCACATGAAATGTGATTCAAAGAAGGCAAAGAGAAGGGACCTTTAAGTATGAACTAAAGAAAATATGGAATTTGTGCATAAGGTGTGACTTGCTACTTTGACATGCTATCAAATTTTAAAATTTCACAATTTATATTATTTCAAGCACAATTGAAGTGTTTCAATTATTTCAAAATTTTTACTTTAAATTTTTTCAACACAGTTTGTTACATAATTTAAAATTTTAGTTCAATTGATCTTTTGACACTGCATTACATTTATTTCGGGCTGGACACTTAGTTCATGTTACATATGAAAACTCTTATAAACAAATTTACTTAAAAGAAGCATATTTAAAAAAAGTACTAACTTTTTGCTAGGCATAAACCACTTGAGTGCTGTCTCTAAATCTCAAGTACACCTTTGGAGGCTTTCTTTCATTTTTTTTTACTTCTTGTTCAAATCATTTTCTGTAATAAGAACTATGAATATGGCACAGAACACACTACTTCAACAAAAGCTTTGTGACAACTGCATACTAGGTTTTTAGACTCTAGCTTTGTAACAATACTTTTAACAGACATACTTGTGATCAATGTATATATCAAAAGTTTAATTAAGGCCTGAAAAACATACACATAATATATTATATAAATGCATGCACTTTTCTACTTAAGTTTCTAGTGTTATTCATGTTCCATAAAAATCATTTGTAAAAGTAAAAGTTCAAAGTGTGGCCCAACTTTTATTGAAAATTAATATATTACATTATAAGGATTGAAAATTTAATAAGTCAAAAAGCTCAATCAGTCCAAAAACTTCCAAGTAATGCATCAGAAACAAAATTTAATCAAGTTTGATGTATAATAATCTTAATATATATTATGATTATCAAGTTATGCTTCTCCAGCACTTGCATAATAATTTCATCTTTTCCACACAGCATTTAGTCAAATCTTAGTAAAAATTTACACACATGCCAGGGTATAGATCACAACCCTATAATTTTGTTCATAGAAACAATTAAAAAGATAAGCTCATACATTGACAGAGATTACTACCAATAGTTAATTCAAGGTTAAAAGTCTCCAATAAATAATTCATCTTTCTCTCCTTTCTTAGACACAGAAATGTAAGTCGCTAAGCCTACAGAGAAGGAAATCTTTTGTTATATAAACAAAGCCGTCAACTATTGAAATTACACACCAATCAGCTTACAAGACACGGTGACTCATGCACCTAATTTTATTACATCTATATTCATTCTTCAGTTTTCCTTCAGTCATGTGGTGTGGATCCGCCGATGCCTAAATCGAAATACCACCATTAGGAATCTTACTTAACGTAATAGACTCATTGCCCTTAAAGTCATAAAAAAGTCACATCAAGATCACGCAAAATCACACTCTCATCTAAGAAACAAAATCACAAAAAATTCATTTCGAAAAAAAAATACAATACAAAAAATGAAAATGCACAACTCAACCCTTGAAGAATCGATGATCTGCATCACTTCCCGTCAAGGTCACGATAACTGAGTGCTACTGTAGTTACTGTTTTTGTTGTTGGGGAGGTTTAGTCCTGCATGATGTGTATTCATCCGTCACTACTTGATTTCCGTAGTTTAGTCATATGTTCGCCCGTGAAGTTCATGGTGTGAGAACTTTATCGACGAGGCTGATTCACAGCCAATAGCACAAGAAGATCCACTTACGTGTACAGAGCACAATTTTCTTAGGGGGAATTTTTCACTCAAAATAGAGGCTCTAAATGATTTTGGCCCTCGTATCGAGTTCAAGTTCAAGTGTGGGGAAGAAGAATGAAAAATACCTTTATTAATTCCAACACGTTTTACCGTTATGTTTTCAATACCTTACAACTACTGACGCGTGAGGGATGTGAGGAATGTGGGGTTTAAGTTTCCTCTTCCAAGGGAAATACTCCGCAATCACGTGAAAAGCCTCGCCTGAGCCGAGGCTCGAACCCTCGTCCTTCCGGCTGTGAAGCCATCACGCTAACCACTACACCGTGGAGCCCAATATACGGAGTGATTGAGCTGCTGGATAATTCTGTATTGCAGATAGCATATTACCATTACAAGGAAAGGAATCATCTAAATAAATCGAGCATTTGCATCGTGTCTTGATTAGATACGTTATGAAAAACTAAAGAAAATTTTTTCAAGAGAAAGCAAGATTTATTCGATACCTGAGCCGTAACATGAAACTCCATTTCGAATATATTCTAATATTTACACTGTCTGTTAGGCAAGATGTAGTAGAATTAATTACTGCTGATTTATAATAGAAGACGAAACACTGTGTAAGTCACGTTGCTTACATGAGGTAGAATATGGTATACGGGGAAGCCAGACTATCAGCCATTCAAACTTTAAAGTAATCGCACTTTGACTACTGTAGTTTGGTGCAGGGAAGCATATCAATGTCTTCAAAAAGTTACAGAAATACATGAACTTTGCAACCAAGGTTGTCGTAATAGATGTTTCAAAAAATGTGATCAATTCTTTTCTAAAGAAACTGACCTGGACCCCCGTATAGCAAAGGTTTCAACAAAAAGCAAAACAAGATAAATGACTTATTAGGGAGCTACATTTGAACACGCTTCAGCCGCAAACCCCATGTTTATCACACGACTGTGATTCACCTAAATTTCTCGTAAACTTATCACTTATCCCCAAATCCAACTCCGGAAACTGTGTCAGCGTTTTTCACTTCAAGGTGTTGGCGATATGGTAATAATCGCAACTTTGTACGAACTTTCGAACTGTTCTTTCAAAAACTATGTTTAATGTTCTTGATTAAAACGATGTCCACCTTTCACTTATTAAAACACTAGCTTACACAGTATGATAGTAAAGCTCTGATGCCAATGTTAGTTAAATGTCGTGTGAAGACTATTAAACGTAGAACCGTGTCTTTTTATATGAACTACACCTCTTTTTTAAATTACCGGTACCTTATTGCATCTAAATTTACTGAAGTATTAAATTTTCACTTTCACATTCATCATCACTTACGTCTTAATTCTATTGCCGTCATCTGTAGTGTCAGTAGCAAGCTGAGGCAATGTTTCGTAATATTTTGTAAGGATTAAGAGATGTAAAATTATTACTATTTTAACGTACCATTATAATTTTAGACATCACAGTTTTATTGTTTATAGTTACTTAGTTCCACGTTCAACTCTATATTCTCGATTTATGATCTTTCTTTCACACGTAACTTGATTTCACCGCGTACCAGGAACTAATCCATGAATTTGTACAAGAATTTGAGCAGCGGGAATAGCGTACGTCTTGAAGAGCTCATTTTTTTCAAAATTACACTCAAGGATAATCAAGACAACTATTTTACAGCCCAAGCTTTCAGTTAGGTTTGCCCTAACTATTTTCAGTGGACTATGTATACTCTGATAAAACAACGTATGCTGCGAATTTTTATCTAGAATACAAAAACTCATTTTTCTGAAACTACACAATTATAAGTTCGTGACATCAGCCAATGTCAGAGGAAAAATGATTAGGAAATATCCGAATGCCGATTAATTTTACCAGGCTCTTTCATGCTATAAAATGCTACAACTATTTTTCGGGAGTATTAGTTAACTGCTTTTAATGCTTAAACATTTGGACTACGATTCTCCACGCAGGTAAAATTACATGCCGCCAAATATCTCCACTGTGAATTTATAAATGAAGGATTTTGGTTTCACAAATTTGGCTACCCTATTAATTTTCTTTCTAATCAGATCTAGCTTCCTGGATTGATGAACACGAGTTTGATGAAAACTTGAAAATTTGCATTTATACAAGATGGTGCTTTGGTTACATTGGGTTAGGTTAGATGATCGTGTGTACCATTCGGAGGCGAAGTGTTAACACAAAAAATCAAATGAATGGTTTTCCTACCATAAATGCTAATACGAGGGAGAGTTAATTTCTCCATTGCGTTTCAATACTGTATTTTGGTTATCGCACGCGGTGACTACCACTTCTACGTTCATTGAATTTTCTGAAATGGGCTAATGAAGTGTTACGTCATCAACCTTCCGGTGACGCGTTAGGAAGAATTCGTCAAAAAGTGAGAAAGGTTCACTTGAGTCGGCAGCGATTTAAGAAAGATCCAACTGAAGCTTTTTCAGTTTCAAAATTCTAAAAGTTAATGCTGAAAAACTTCCACGTATCATTCACGAGCCTGCCAAATATTTTCTTTGGAAATGCCTTGGACGAAAATAGAAGAAACGCATCATTAATAAATTTTATTGTTAAGTTTAGAAGGAGAAGCGTGCATAACAATTACCTGAAGCCCATGATGCCTTGCGCAATGCCGAGACCGGCGTTGTAAGGCACCACGGTAAGCGTGTGAACGAACGTCACAGCGCCCTCGTGGCCAGCAACCTGGAGATAGCCAGAAACGGCTATCTCCGCCTGGTCGCTCTGTAACTTCAGGATTTTCAGTGAGAACGTCTCTTTCGCATGAACAAAGGTTGGTAAGGACTGCAACGCATCCATAATATTTTTTGAACCTTCGCACGAGCCTGATGGTATGACTGCAATATGTGACTCAATGGCAAATTTGGCGTTTGCCAAGTAGGCGTGCACCAGTTGTGCTCTTTGCGGACCGTCTATGCAAGAATAATATTCAGCAAGGAATTTTTGAACTAAAGGTTCATCAACAAGAACAGGGGCGGGCTCTGAACCAACTAAACTAGTAGATGCCAAACTAATATTTGAAGAAGACAGATCTGAAGGTGCAACATGAACAGCTGTCGCAGGTACAACGCTAGAGATATTTTGGCCATCCAGAGTCTTGAGGTCAGGCAGCTTTGAGCGCACAGTTCGTACGTAAAGTGCTGGATTCTTTATGTCTTTCAAGCAGCTGTTGCCTTCAAGTTTGAGCTCTTCAAGTTTGAAACAGCTCAAGACGGAGACGAGCTCCTTGATGTTATCGATAACGTTGCACTCAAGATTGATGCGCTGCAGAGGGCAGTTGACCAGTGTGCCACACATGACTCTGACGCAGGTGAGGCGCAAGCAGTTGTTGCTCAAGGAAATGGTCGTCAGGCTGGGGAAGTTATCCCGTACCAGCACTAAAACTTGACGGAAGATGGCGGGGTCTGAGAGCACGGGCAGCACATCCTGCTCCATCAGAGTAGGGTCCAGGTGGAACGAGGACAGGTCCAGAAAGGTGTGGGCAGCGTTGTACCGCCGCATCAAGGCCTGGCCATCAAAATTTATAGATAGAAAGCTGGCACAGCTACCGTGAACTATGGAACGTAACATGGAGGTTAAGTTATTTATTTGATAAGCACTTGCACATCTGTACAGGAGAAAAGTAAAAATTTATTGTTAATAGGTTATTGATCACATTTAGGGTCAGTCAGGCCACCAGAGAGGGAGGTCCCATCTCTCTCAGCTGGGGAAACGCCATTCATTTTAAGAATAAATACAGCACTTTCCATCATTTTTGACAAGGTGTGCAAGTACTTGAGTAATATTTAAAGATTCCCGCATGTTTAAATCTGCATTTTTGCATAGTATTTGATCATTTTTTTTTTCACTATAGACAATAGTATAGTAAAACTAAAAAAATAGATGAACAGGCTTTCAAGTTCAGCAGTTTTTTAATAAAAAAAACTTTAAATTCACTTTTTATCTCACTTTTGAACCAAAAAAACCACAATAACAGATAGATGACTGTTACATATTCAACATTCTAATTTGCATATTCTGAGTCCAACTCTACAAATCTTATCAAGTAACTGAAAGAAAACCTCACCTCTCTGACGATGATCATCTGCTGTGCATTGAGGATGAGGAAGGACTGACAAGGCTCGACTTGTATTTGCATGACTTTGCCACTGATGCCCTGCATGCGCTTGTGCAGAGCTTTGATGGCCATTGCAGCAAATGAGTTGTTCTCCAGGAAGAAACGAGCTGAAGACGTTGCTTGGTGGTAACCAAGCATCACAAATTCAGAATCTACTAAACTCTTGAAACTCTCTGTGAGGAAGCTTTTGGTTGGTATGGAGCTGTCAAAGACTTTCACCTGTTCAGACAAAACCAATATTTAGTTACACAAAGAAAAATTGACAAAAAAAGTATCCATAGAAAAATATCAGCAATTCTTCTCTATGAATGAACATTTCTACACAGTCCCACATTGGTTACACTGATTTGACATTGTTTTTCATTACCCAATTTTAAGAACAAAAAACTAACATATGTGCTATGAGCAATATTCCCCATCAGAAATATTCCTAAACCAAATTAACAGACAAAAATTTCAACAAAAAATCTATCAAAATCTATAATACGAGTAAATTGAGGTTTGACTGCAATTCACTACTGTCTCAACAAAAGAGAAAATATAACTGAGTTACCTATTCATTGCTTTATAAATTTGAATCACCATATCTTCCTTTCATAATGGTGAAAGGCTGAGTTTTAACAAATGGAGAGTTAGGTACTGTACTCATCTGGCTCTTTTCAACCCATTTCATGCTGTAACAGCACACAGTTCTTTGAGTGCAAGAAAGTGTGAACTGTCGTAAACATCAAGGAGCAAGCATAAAGTTATCTTGTTCTATTTCAACAAGTTTTGCATTAAGAATATGAGAGTTTACACTCTCAAGTTTAACCATTAGGTATTTCACAGCTTTTTGAAAACATAAATTATGAAAAAAATGTACTCACCAGATACCATCGATGTTCTTTGGTAACTGTTGTTTGCTTCCGGGGAAATTTTTTTAATTTTTTTTGCTTCTTACTAAGTTGCTTGTTGGACAGCCGTGAACAGCCAACATCATCAATGTCAGGGGGAAAAGATCTATCCTGGATTTCTTGCTTCAGCCTTCTTAAAAGCTTATTTTTCTTTCTTCCCATTGCTGGATGGTTAAATATTTTATTCAAAATTAAAAAAGCTTTACCAAAATCTGAAATAAACATAAAAAACCTATGAAACTGATCAATGAAATCTAAACTAGGCACACAAAATATTTTTAAAAATTCATGCACTTCAACACGACTTGAGAGAGAAATACATACCTAATAGATTTTAATTTATGTACAAAGTTTGATTGAAACTTTGACATACTACAGTCCAGACACTAATTTGTGAGCCAATAGCTTCTGGTTCATGATAGTTATGAGAAGTAGGTACCAAGATATGTTGTTCATCAAAATGACAGTCATCATTGTGATTTTCTCAGTTTCAATACCATATCACAAAAAATATTGCTCATTTAAAGCCTAATCATTGAAAGGCAGTACTTCATTGAGACATTTGGTACTCATTCACAGTCACTTGACACAAATTGACATTGAATCTACAACATGTGGGAAGTCCATTGCTTATGGAAAATATTTCACAAAATTTTACCTATGGCAAAGGCACATCAAGTTTTGCCTCTCATTCTTCATGCGCTTCTGTTATTCGAGCAATAAAGCACGTAGTTGCCAATTTACTATCACAATACTAGCACTGACAAACATTTTAAGATAACCTGTGTAACAATAAGGACATATATTCACTGGTAGCTCTGGCAATCCCTAAAATCAGAAAAGAAGTGTTGTCTACTCATTATATTAAAGGGCAACCAACATCTGCAGGGAAGAAACCAAGAAAAAAGATCTAAATATGATCCAAGAAAATTTAGAAGCAAATAATTAACTTTAGAGTTTCATATAATCCAATCACTAAAAAAAATTGTCCTAGGACAACTCAAGAAGCCAACAACTGAAATTGTCAAAGCAACAATATCAACATAGGTATATCAGCATCTCATACTTTAAAGAGACTTTGGAAAGGAAATCACATCTTCTGAACCCCTCCAACATTACTCTAGTCAGCAAAGCAACCAACACCTTAAAAGTAAACTTATGTAAACTAAAGAATTAAAGGTACTCTGGTGAAATGAGCAAAATTGTTTATAGACTCAATTGTATAAATTGTGATGCACGCTATATTAAAGAAATTGTTCATACTTTAAAAATTAGGATTGATGAACACAGGCAAAATGTAAGAACTGAATATAGTCTTTCCTTAGTGTAGTAACATTCCAGCTTTAATAATCACTTTCAACTTTGATAATGCAAAAGGAATACAAAAAGTTCAAAACTATTCTAATTGAAATATGATGGAAGCTTTTTATTCTCTAAATCAATAAAATGAAGCTATTAACAAACACATTGATGTGTCATAGTAAATTTTGCCAACAGGTAAAAAAACATTTTGCCTGACCTCACCCATTCTTGTGCCCAAAATTTCACAGAAAAAAAAATTTCCCTGTACATGATAGTGTGTAACTACTTTGATCCTGCCTCCAAGAGTAAATTTTACACAAAGTTTAACCTCCAATAAACAATTTTTTGACCGAGTCCTTTGAAATTCTCAACAATGTAATCACTAAGAAATCCAGTATTTTCCGAAATTTATATAATACTAAAACTTTGGTTATCTTGTTTGCTTGTTTGAAGTCATGCACAGAAGAGAACATATACACTTATGTCATGTAAAAGAAAGGAATTTAAGTTGGGCAAGTTAGTAAAGTGGATACGGGAATGAGAAAGAGGGCAGAATTGTTTGTCTGTCAGCTCTGAGATATTGAAAATTTATACTCTTCGTTTAATCCTGTATTGTGGATACTGACTCATCTGCATAGCATGTATTTCTGGATATGGTTTGATTTTGATCAATTTTATTTGACCTAAGAGAGAACTTTTTTCCTATTTATACTAATATAAAAAAAGAAAATATACACCTATGTCATGCAAAAGAAAGGAATTTAAGTTGGGCAAGTTAGTAAAGTGGATACGGTAAAGAGAAAGAGGGCAGAATTGCTTGTCTGTCGGCTGTGAGATATTAAAAAATTTATACTCTTTGTTTAATCTTGTATTATGGATACCAACTTCAATGTATAGGATGTATTTCTTAATATGATTTGATTTTGATAAAATTTATTTTACTCAACAGGTCACAGCTGGTCTAGTATAGTATAACACTGAATACTAAACAGCTTTAACACATTTGGCCAAAATTTCATAAGGCACTTAAATTACAGCATTGAGAACAATATCAGAAGTTTTTGGTAACATGCATTTGTACAGGAATAAATTACAGCAGGATGTTATTAAAGCTGTAATAATTATTCTATGTCAAACTTACTTTAATAAAATGTCAAACCTAGAAGTATGTACCAAGTAACAAACCAGTAGCTACCTGTCTAACCCCACAATAGCAAAACTAAAGCAGGTAAAACCATCTTACATCAGCCTATTTAAAATTGCCAAGTTTTTTCCTACATATGTATTTGTATTTTTGCATGGCGCTTCTCACCATTATGAATTTAGAGGTTCCTTCTTTCAAAAAATTTTCTCTAACAAAGCAAGAAAATGGTTTACATTATTGCCTGATTTAAACTGAGGCATAGACTGTGACTTATTAACTAAACTTATATGTTAATCAAAAATTGTAATATGGCACATGACAAATTATTAATTTCAAGGTATTGATGTTAACTATCGTTAATTGCCAATATACCACTACATATATATAGATATATCCAAAAAACTTCACCTCCTGTTATATATTTGTTTTATTTATTATACAAAATTCCAGAATATAAGTGCATTTAGTTATAAATGATAGTCAGTAAAATCTTGACCACTAAAGGTCACTTGGCAAACCAAGAGCTTCTTTAGTCTAGTAAAAAAAAAACTTGGCAATGACTATTTCTCATCCAACATCCTGAATTTACTTACTCAAATGTAGTTATAAGAATGTTTCTTTATATATATTTCAACAATAAATTCAAAGGACTTTCAACAGAGAAATTTATATTATACAAAATAAAAAGTCCCAAGAAACAATAATTGGGTGGTTTTACATAACTAATGGCAGGGGTAATAGCTTCACCATAGAGGATGTAAATATTATTCAAAACTTTCTTTTCATGCTCTAGACTCTACTACACTTCTAAACACCTAAAGCTCTACATTATCAATTTAATTAACACTGTCTTCCTAATATCCAACTGAAAATCTGTAACACTATAAATTTGCCAGATGTGACACACACATTATGTGACACAGACACTCATATCTTTTTCTTCTTTGTGATTAGTGGAGCTCAGAAAACAACTCTATATAGCTCCATGTCATGGGTTGTTTTACAACCGAGTGAAATCAGATCTCTAGGATATAAGAAATTCCAATGATGGGATATGCAAGATTCCAGTATAGGATCATTGTTACAATCACTCAAAGAATTTAATGCTGTTAGAACAGGGGATAAGTTGCACTTATGCTCGCGATGCAACCCAGTCTGAGAGATTTCGACTGCTCACACAAAATACACTCCTATATTTTCATTGCACGCCATTCTCTCACTAAACCTAAATACTGCGTGAGCACCGTAACTACTTTGCCGAAACATCATGGGCATTCTTGTTCTTCATCGTATTTCTAGTTTCTACTCTATTTGTTTAGTTGGTCAATGTCGACGGTAAAAACGAATAGATTGGTATTCAAAAATACAGTAGCACATTAACTAAATTATTGAGCAAAAACTGTTAAGATAAATATCCAGCAGGCCTTATTAGCATAGAAACACTTTTTACCTAATGCAAGGAAAAACGTAACATTAGTCTTTAATGTAAGCTCATTTAATTCTCTGAGTATACAATATATATATTTTTGCTTTTCAGTCGGAAGAAAGGAAAACATGCTTTCAAATATGCATTTTTTCACCCCATTTTCAGTTGAATTTTACCGGCGGGCCATTCCTACACACCGACCGGCATGCAAAAGGAAATACTGGCTAGAAAGTACCAATAAATCCCAAGATCAAAGAAATTATTTCATTTACCTATTAATTCTTACGTATTCCACTTAAAAAGCTTAAATTACTCTCAAACGAAAGCTGTCAACTTTCTTCATCCACACATTTACAAATTAGATCCCTAATTGCTCTTTCGGTGCAAAGGGAGCGCGGTCCTCCCACATACGTTTTACCTACCCTCTATGTTCCACTTTGCATTTTTTACCTAATTTGTTAAGAGACCTCAAATTAGTCTCAAAATGAAGCTTATAACAAGGGCTTTATGTACGGATAATTTTTGCTCCCCTTCTCTTACCCTACGTGAAGGGGTTCGACCCCCATAAATTAAAATCACTCTCATTTCTCACCTATTCCACCTAAAGAGCTCAAATTACTCTCAAAGAAAAGCTCGTAACTTTTTTCATCCGTACATATACAAACTAGCCCCCCTGATTGCCCCCTCGGCGCAAAGAAAGTGCGCTCTCCCCCCTCCCCCCCCTCGACATACGTTTTAAATACCCTTCATGTTCCACTCTGCATTTTTTACCTAATTGGTCTAGAAACCTCAAATTAGTCTCAAAATGAAGCTTATAACAAGGGCATCATGTGATAATTTTTGTCTCTCTTCTCTTATCCTTCGGTGGGAACGGGGAAAGGGGGGCTGGCCCCAAAAATTAAAAATGGCTCTCATTTCTGACCTATTCCATATAGAGAGCCCAAATTACTTTCAAACAAAAGCTCTTAACCTTCTCCATCCGCACAAATACAAATTAGCCCTCTTAATCCCAATGTAAAGAGGGAAAGGGGGAGCGATCTTTCCCCCGTGTAGGATTTTGTCCACACGTGCGAGATCATTTTCCAGCAATGATTGACAAACTTCATGGCTTGCATTAACCATTATTTGAATGTTAGTTTTATTCTACACACCGTTGACAGAGAGTAATTCTATTTAGTCGAATAAGAAAACATTAATTTTATCGAATTTTGTGATGTACAATTCGAGTGTTTTCTGCCGTCCTTTTCGTAAAACGTCTATTGGAATTTCTATTGTTTCTTTCAATTATAGATACCTGTGATTTTAAGTTTCCTTTTCCAAGGGAAGTATTCTCTGGCTGCGTAAAATGCCTTGCTTGAGGTGCGATTCGAACCCTGATCCTCCTGATTACTCTAACCAGTACGCCATGGAGCTCATGGAAAGGCATGAAAGCTTGTGCATTATTTTGTATAGGCATCATAGTTGATTATTACAGGAGTTGAAGTAATCAAATGATATGAAATATACGTGACGATGGTATGATGCACATTTTATTTGTTTTTTAATGTAAACACCTGAATTTCAGGGTAGATGAAACTTTTTCGCGGAGCCAACCAATGTCGCTTCAAAAATCAAAATATGTCCCGGCAAAATCCCGCGGTTAGTTGCTCATGACTCAATCAGACTCGAGTGGAGTGTGTAGAAAGGCATTGAGCTTTATAGTCGGTAGACATTGCACACTTGTACATCTTGTTCTAACATGGAACTGATTATTTCGTCCGTAAATTATCAAAGGAAAATATAAGTGCGAGTGCAATAATTACCACTTTTGCTGTTTTGCATCTTCGTACGGATTAACACCAGGTAGGCCGAGCTGGAACATGATTGGGAATTGTAACCTTACCAGGATGACTGGACTGATCAACATATAGTTACCACTATATTTTTTATAGTAAAATATTAGGGGTTTCGATTCTATATTAGTTTGATCTGTGTGCTATTACAACTTGTAACATTTTTTGGAACGATAATTACTGCTGATATGGTTTGAATTAGGTTTGATTTTTGAATCTTGGTGAGGTTTTTATATTAATGCCCAACAATGCTTTTATTTAAAATTATTCATCCAAAATATTGCTAAAAATTCTGATCAAGTTTGACTTTAGGATCTGGATCAGAGAAATGTATTGCAACTAGTGTCTTATCTAGTGTAATTTTATCTGTCATTCCCAATATAAACACAAAACCTGGCACAAATGAATATAATTTGAGATAATATTGATTGTTTTACCATGGCAACTTTTATCTACCACACTCATACTACTATAATTGTATGATAAATATAATATTCTAACTTAATATTGAGTAACCTAATTAACCATTGTTAATTTCTGTTTCAGTTAAGAATGCAAAAAATATAAAAGTATTTATAGGAAATTGAAGATTAGCCAAAATTATTAGCATGGATGACCTTTAAATGTTTCTTAAATTTATTAAATTGAATGTATTAATTCTAGCAATGCTAACATTGGTTCTCTACTTCTCCCTTTTGTATCAAAAACTTAGAAGGGCTAAGGCAGATTGGGGGCTTTGGGGCCAACATGATTAACTTACATTACTATTACTGATAGCATCTTCTTTATATTTATTTGTCTTATGTGATATTTACTTTTATTTATAGATTAAACTTGAACAGACCTAATGAAGGGGGTTAAATAAATTTTGGTCTAGAGTGGTTAATTAGTTAGTAATCAAAGGGTTAATAATAATAATAATAATAATTAGTTAAAGAAACGTCAATGAGTGTTTGCTTGTGTCAGATAAAAATAAACAGAAAAAACATGTTAAAAGATAATTAAGTCAGATTTTGGAGTTGGATAAAAAATTAGGACTCTGATTCCTAGCATTCTTAGGAGTCCAACTCTGATAGCAACCCAGGTTGTAACTGCAATTCAAATGTGACATCTCATTCAAAAGCATTTAATGCCCAAATTAGCCTTCCATGTCCAGAACTGATCTAAACATTAACTTGCACAGGGTAGGATATCAGTCCCAAATTATCCTGGGTATCTAAATAGCCCTGCATAACAATAGTGTTTCTATTTATTATATGGGCAATTTTTTGAAGGACTTAGTGGCCATAATAAAATCTGTGTGGTTATAAGATCAGGCTAAAATGGCCTAGGAAGGCTCCAGAGGTACCTCTGTAGAAGTGTCTCAAGGAAAATTTAGGGTATAATTTGGCAAGGGGAGAGCACAATGAAGAATGTTGATAATTTTGCAAAACTTAAATTTATATCATTACAGATATTGTTTAGTTATCCATATTTTCAACAAAATTTTTGTAATTTAATCTATCCCAAGGACTTTTAATATTTAATACACCTTGTACTCTTGCTGTAGTACACTTTTTGTATGACAATTATTGCTCTATCAGATATTCAGTATCAAAATAAATTTTTCATTAGAATGAATCATTGTATGTACATACAATTTTAAACACTATCTCTGTATTTTGTTGTTGCAATTATATCTGAATCCTAATTTATATCATAAATGTTTACTTGCATAAACATATTTTCATATGCCAGCATCTGTGTTCATGGAATGTTAAGGTAATGCAGTAGGTATGAAAGTTTTATGGTAATTATTTTGAACTAATATTTTCATTGGTTTTTGGTGTCAAGTTTAGATATGGGTTTTCTGAACAATAATTTTTAAAAATTATATTCAACAGTTTGCTCAAAATTTTGATTGACATCAAAATTCAGTATTTCTGAAATTACTTCAGTGTTAATTAATTTCTCATATTATGTATTCAAATTAGTATATGGATGTATGTTTATAGAGAATCATTATGATATTTAAAATGCAGGCATGTAGAGCTGTATGCTGATCAGTTAGGTTATGTTCCTTGGCTATAAATAGGCCTTTGGGACTTCAGTGTTTGGTGCCCACTTTCTTCCTTCAATTTTCACACCTTTATTTTCCTCTTTATATTTTTTCCTCATGATCCTTAATTTGATGTCTCAATATACAGGGGATCTTGTGTGAGAACATACCTTGTGCATAAATTCCTTGTTGTCCACATTCCACAGTGAAAGGACCTTTCTGTTTTGGTGCAACATTGTTGGAGTTGTAACCTGGAGTGGTAATAGCTACTTGTGTAGCACCACCTTCAATGCTTCTCTTTCATCAATTGTTTTTATTTGGTGTTTATTATAACAAAATTATATTAATTATCTATAATTCTTTGCAACTTTACTAATAAATATCTAAGTTGATAACTATTAATAATTGTTATTAAGTAATTCTCAGATCATTGCTGTTTTAGTTGTTTTGTAGCAGCCTCAGTTGCACTGGTAAGTGTGTTTGGGACTATCCCTCTCAAAGTCACAGCAAGTATTTTATTGCACTTATGTTGTGTTATTGTCTTGTTTGTATTTGTTATTTATTTGATTTTTATCATTCCATTTGTCATTTCTTTACATCAAGTTGTCTTAGTACTTTAGTAATTTGAGTTCTTATCTTTCTATTTTGTTAGTGAATAAATTTCCTTTCATGCATTTTTAGTGAAGATAGATTAATGTTATATTCCATTAATTGAGCTTTTTTGTTTTGAATGACTTTGTTTATTAGTTGCTTGTCTAATATTTTTGTTGTTAATACTTTATTTCCCATCTCAGTTAAGATGGGAAATAAATCCCATCTCTGTCTTCATACACATTCCTTGGGAACCCTTTCCTAAAGTTTATTATCCTGGAGTTCCTCATCCCAGTGTTCCTCATCCCATAGTGACCTCATTACCCAGATTACCTCTTTGCTTATTAAAAACTTTCCAGAAGTCAGTTGCAGTATCTGGAACCAACTTCAGTTGTACATACTTCTCAATAGTGAATTTGGTAATTGACAGAGTTTCATTCTCCATACTATTGGTTGTTGCCATATCATTAAGTAAGCAGATGACAAGTTTATCTCACTTGCGGGAGACAAACGGCAACAGAGTCACTGTAGGGCTGCTATCTATACTGGTGGTAGTACTACTATATTGATTTCAATTTCTTGCTGTGAAGAAATTTTGATGCCGAGTAATCAGCATTGGCATCCTGCAAATGCCGATTCTGTGCTGATTCATACTACACTTGAAATGTACATCATTAAGAAGAAAAATTATATTGATTTTATATTATTAGCATACATCAGGTTGTAACAAAAATTCTGTCCAATTTTTAAAGTAAGTTTAGGGCACAATTACTTCAATTTAGCTTGTTAATGTTG
>VOMN01138978.1:0-22854 GCA_014899125.1 Orchestia grillus | reverse complement strand
GGTTTATATAAATAAATAGCCGTGAAAGTTCACTAAGAGAATCAATGCCACTTGCACGATGCCGAAACGTTGTCACGCGTGGTGTATGAGGTTATGTGTCACTCTGATTCCCGTTATTGTGGAAAAGATTCTGATTTGTTTACTCACTCGTCAGTTCAGGGCATCAGCACTCATAGAGGTTGCTTATGTTAGCAATAACGTTTTTTTTATGGTGAATTATACCGGATATGCTTCTGCATATTAAATGTGCACGGCGCTAGCATTCCCCATGATCATTAGAAATTCTTAGATAGCGCAGAAATTCCTTGCAGTAAATTTTTTCCCTTACTGCCCAATTATTGGGAAGTATATATTTTTTACTTGTCATAAAAAACTTTGGGAAATTGCAAGTTATTTCTCACGACTGTGGGGGAACCGACCCGGGGTTCAGAACACGTAAGCCGGGTCGGTTTTCCTATCTTTTGAGCAATATGATTCAACACTCTGTTCCCGCACAGACTCAGTCCTCGTATCTCTTCGTATCTCCTCATCTTACAACTTCAAGCAAGCAACGCCCCTTACTGGTCTCCTTCGAAGTTCTCCCAGGCGTGCTCAAGATCTGTCGCTCCCCGTGTCGGAGCCACCAACTAAATACACCCACACAAACTCAATCTAACCACACAATCACGCACCACGAAGAACATTTTTCAGTCAGGATCAGGCTCAATTTTTCACGACTGTAAATATATGAGCTAAGGTATACTTTTAGACCCTGTGTTTTCCTATCCATCCAGACCAAAAGGAATGTACAACCGCCTGAAACCCCCCACTTGGAAGGTAAATGACATTAGGTCTTTAATTTTGGGACTTTTTGGCAGTTTCAACCAGTATAGATATTGGCATGGAGAAACGGCTCTCAGAATCGAGAAACGGCTCTCCAGTTGGAAAATGTTGTATGCTTTCATTAAAGTTTATTTGAGACCTGTAGATTTGATACCTAAAGAAGGAAAGCTAACTCTGTAGTAACTTTACTGCAAAAATGTAAATATTTTTACTTCCGTACAGCTGAATCTGCACGTGGTAACACTGTTGAATACCAGGGGGAAAAAGGGTAAAAAATTTACTTGAGCGTTTGATACGTGAAAAAGGGTATTCGGCATTTGCTGTTTCCGTTATGCAGCGCAAGCTGCGGCCCTGCCCCTGATACGCGCAGTATTAGCGGTGCGAGAGATAAAGCTAGGATGCGAGATTGTGCGGTGTATGTTCAATTTTTTCGCATTTAATGAAACCATCAACGCTATATCATTAAGAATAAGTGTGCGTAATTTTCTCATAATTTCAGCAGTATTAAACTTGCTGTGCCGAAATATATGACTCATTGAGTAATTCTTGGAGGTTGACTCTTTTTATGGAAAGAACACCTATAACCTAAACGGTTCTTTTACGTTACAAGATTATAGAGATGCCTTTCTTTGAAGGTCAAAAGTCTAAAGTTATTGAAAGGCTAGACTATTACTGGCTGATATAAAGTAATGTACTCATTCTTCAATGATGGTATATTACCAACCAAATGTTTATTTTTTGCCTGTGGCCATGAGGTCTCATTAATAAAGCTTTACATGCAGTTCTTCAAAAATATGTAATATTGTCATTTTCAGGAATAAGTTTATAGTATTGTAGTTAATTATTTGTGCTTTAAGTGGGTCTTTTTGGATCATAAGTTGGCTTGTGCATATGTGTCCTTTTTTATACTTTAGTGATTAAAGGGGAAGTATTTTATGTTTTATTTTGTCTATGTACATTTTTTAAATTTTTTAGCTTCTTATGATCAAAAGAACTAATGAAAACTTTCGTTTTATATTGCTATGCAACTTGAGCTGTTTTTTTTTTGCTTTCACTCTTAGGGGACATGAGATAAGCAATAGGGTAAGGCTAGTTAGGTTTATCTATTCTTTATAGGTTCATATTTACTCAACTGTGGCTAATTGCACAGAGCATGTTGTTCATAATATAGCCTTTATTTCGGTATCTATGAATAGAATTTTTTTTCATGATAGTGGAAACCTATTTATGGAAGGTTTAAAGCACAGAAAAAGTTGTTGTGAATATTCATATTGTTCATAGTTGTGAATATTCATATTGTTCATAGTAGTGAATATTCATATTGTTCATATAGTAATTCTACATAATGATGGAAATGCTATAAAATTTAGGCCATATTTTCACATGCTCAGACTACCAGGATTATCCTATAACTCCTGTAACATTGTCTATTAACAAAACAAACCTATCCAAACATCATGTAACCGGGAGGAAGTGCAGGAGCAGAATCCAGGTTCTACTATTTAAACTAATTTTTTTATTTTTCTCCTGTGATGCAACTTTTGAAATTCAATTTTCATCATATAGAAATTAAATTTTTATCAACTAATTACCAAATGAAGACTACTATGAATAAGGGGCATGATGCAGTTGGTCACAATCAAGTGAGATTATTTACTATGGGAGTGGTATGCCCTGGTTGGGTCTGCCACTGGTTAAAATTTTTCCCAGTATCTTTGGATTTCTGTCCTAGGCCTGGAGTCTTCAGATATAAATTTAAAATCTCCTGATATCTTGGGATTTTTTAAATCACACATTTACTATCATAAATTCCCATCAACATACTGATAACAAAAATCATATCAACTAGCAGGACCTGTAAAAATTTCACAGAAATTTAGATGAACATCTTTAGATAACCAGCCCCTGTGAAGTGGTCCTCTCAAGTGCTGGACAGAGATTAAAGGTTCAGGGCAGAAATAGCCTGGTCTTGGAAGCAATTTTCTTCTTGATGATGCAAGTAGTCTAGACGGGGAGATTTTCTTGTTCTGCTGATTCTCCGCCACTTGGCAAGAAAGGTCCATCCTTCCAAGTATTGGAAGTTGCTAGGAATGGTTTATCTCCAACTGATTTTGCTCTGCCTAAATTTTTAAATACTTTTTCTGATTGGTTATCATCTATCATTAATTTTTAATAATTATCAGCAACAAAAATGCTTATGGTTGGTGGAAATAGATGCTTTGCACCATTACAGAGTGGTGGATAAATTCTGAGATTGTTGCTGATCTTTCAAGCATTACTGTTCCTTGAAAGTTTTTCGAAAAAGTCTATATTTGGCTGCATCTGTAATTTTAGGAAAACAGCCTGGATATATTGGGTGCCATACAATTCAGTGTTGTTTAGATAATTCCTTGCAACTATTTGGGACCCTGACAGTTCTCTTGCAATGAAACTCTGAGATTTTCTTAGTTTTTAAGCAGGAATTTACCTTTTCTCAATTTCATAGAGTCCTTGGTATTTTGCCGTCTTTACATAATGTTTAAGTAGGACTCAAATGACTTGCAATCATGATAAAGACTTGTTTACGATTTAAATGTGCATTTATTTTTATATTGGCACTCAAAAATAATCTGGATATGCAAATTTTCAAAACTCTTATAATTATTTCCACCATCAAGGTATCAGTTCAAAACAGTATGTAAGAGTATTTACCAATATTTTTCACCACCCATAGGTAGGTCAGTGTTAGTGCGAGTATTGGCTATTGTCAGGATTATCAGTGTAGTGGATATCTGGCCCAAATTATTTTCCAATATTCGTTCTGTTATTCTCCTGAATTTTCTTGGCCTGTTAAAATGTTTGTATTTTTTTTTNTTTTTTTTTTTTTTTTCAGCATCAGTGCTACAGTTGAAGAAATAAATTGTGATCATGGCCAAAAACACACTCAGCTCTGAATTTCGTCAGCTAGACGTTGATCAGTACAATGAGGATAATTTCAGGGAGGAAGATGGAGAAGTGACTTTACCTGCAGGAGTTGATGAAGAAACTGTCATAAATTTCCTGAACAAAGGTAACTTCTCCGTTAGCTTTGGTTTTTGTTGTTTTGAAACTGCTCAGACTTTTTTGGGTGTCCAAAAAATGTATGCTGGAATGCATATTAGCTCAAGTCATTTCTTTGTAGTTGGAGGTCTCTGGAGTTAGGTTGATGATGTTATATTGTATCAGTCATGAACCTATATGAGTGATTAGACAGTGTTGATTGTCACCCTAGTTGCTGGAGCATTGCAAAATATGTTAGCTCTGTATATGATTTTGAGAAGTAGGTAGTCTGTCTTCTAGTTTTGGAAAGGTTGAGATAGAAGCCTTAAATTGAAATTTTTTCCATATGTATAAACTAGCCTGAAGAAGCTGTGGCATTTGTTCAAGTTGCCCAATTAGACTTAGAAGAACCATTGAAAAATGACCTCATTAAGCTGATGAATTATATTCTCATAATGCCTAATATACAAGTCTACAGCTCTCTCTGCATGACTAGCATTTAGTGCAATGATACTGGTACAGTTATCAATTTAATACTGTGTGTGCATAGATGCATAGGTTTGCATGCAGTATTTAGAATAGTAAAACTTTTGAGCTTTGAAGGAGCTCTTTTCTTTCCTTTCCCAGCTTTTATAAATTGTAAAGCTATGGCAAATCATTTTGAGATATTCTAAGGTGTATTGAAAAAAATCTATTTATATTTAAATTTATAAAATGTGAATCAAGATAGTTACATATACTTTCTTTTTAAAAGACATAGTGTTTAGAACTTTTTCATATAGCTAATTTAAATATTCTGAGTTTTTCTTACTAGTATTTGATACTTTGTCCTACAAGTTCTTGAATAGAAATTTTTTTGTTTCATCGAGGATTGTTAGGAAGGTCAATTTCTTTTCTAATAAATTGGTAATTGCTTAATGACAGAGGAACTATTGTGATGAATTTTTCTGAAAATCTATCAAGCCAGTCATGATAGGACATGAAAATATCTGTTCAAGTTATTGTAAATGAGGAGGAAATTACATTAGCAAATGTTCAATTTTATAAGTTTTTTTCTAGAATGCTTACTGCAGACATTTGTTCAGATTTTCTGAAAATGTTTAAAGATTCCCTTTTCTACATTGTCAACAGTTAATAGTGCAGTAATATCATGCAAGTTGATAGGTATCACTTCAGAATCATTAGAATGTTCAATAGATTCTTGCATCTAAAATTGTAATGGTTTCACTAAAATGTTAATTTCCCTTTACAGTACAGAGTATTACTGTCTGGTTGAAGTTGAAATTTACAGTAGTATTATTATTTATATACCTACTCCACTATTCACATTCTTGCAAGAGTAAGGGAAATGTGGTACTGATGGATTAGCCACCCTAACAGCACTTGACTGGGAGTAACAAAGTGATTCCGTTTTTTTTACCTTGCTTTTCCAGGTCACAGTTTTCCCTTGTATGCATTGTTACAGCTCCACACTTTTGATGATTGAATTTGTTACTAAGGAAATTGGGCAAAAACATAAAGTCCTATCAAAGATAGCTTGAAAACTTCTATGGTCTGCATTCATTTTTTGTTGAAGAGGATCTCTGTATTACATAATTACTTTTTCTGTAGACAGTGGCTTCACTTTGGATTTCTTCTATTTACCCACTGTCTCAACTTGAAGTTAAAATCTTTCCTACTCAGAGTTAATGATTTTTTCAACCAGGTGCTATTTATAGTGTTTTTCAATATATCACCCACCGGTATACTAAAATTATCTCTACCTTATAACCTTCTAAATACCTGAGTTGTAGAAGTCCTTCCATTTTTCACTTCTGTCATTCTGACTACATTTAATTAAAAAAAAAAAATTTTACATTCCTTTCTTAATTTATCATTTCCTCATTTTCCATAACTTTCAAAAAATAATTACTCTTTTGTACAGGGTGTTAATGACATTCATTGCCTTGGCAAATAGTGCTAATTTCTCTGACCCACTTCCTTTGTTCACACATCCATGGTACCTGTTGTCTAGGCATCATGGGATTACAGGGCCATCAAATATTGTTTTAGTTTTTTAGCCGGTGCTGTAGTCATCAAAATCATAACTCATACTTAATTTTTTTTTGCAGGAGAAGAGCAGGAAGCTCTACGGCTGCTTCTGCAGAATGCTCCTTCTGCTAACAAGGGATGCAATGAGCAAGCTAAAGACCTTGCCCTCAGTCTTGTGCTCAAGGTGTGTAAATGGTTCTGTTTTTTCATTTTTGTTGCACTGCCATTTCTTTACCTTGGCAATATTCATTAGTCATTGTTTTGAAATTGTAGGAACGAGATTGCTGGTGAACAAATATTATGGTATTTATCCTGCCTGTCATTTTGTAAAGAGGAAATTTTAGCTGATTTTTTTATTTTATTTCAGGACCTATTAAGATACCAGTCATTCACAGTTTCTTTCAAATCTTTATATTAGTGCATCAATTTCGTATGATGGATTATTTATTTGACTAACTTATATTTTGATAATAATTTCATCTCCTGCGGGATAGGCAATAGGGTTAAGTTTGTCTATTATGTGCTAAAGGAACACCCCCCCCCCTCCAGGTAGCCCCAGGAGGTGTACACTTTTAGGTTACCTTAGCTATGGCTGGGGCTTTGGGACTTCTACTTTTTGTGCTCACTTTGCTTTTTTTAATTTTCACACATTCTTAGCTATTTTTTTTTTTCTCCTCTTCCTCTTCATTCTTAACTTGATGTTTCTGTGTGTAGGGGATCCTATGTGGGAATATACCTTGTGCATGGATTCCCCATTCTCTTTAGCCCATACTAAATGGTCCCTTCTCTTTGATCTCTTGAGAATGCGTTACGTGGGGCTAGGGAGCTTCAAACTAATAATCTCATTTACTTGGAACTATTTCATCTAAAAATTTACCTAAATGTTTTCATTTTCTCTATTTTTATTAGTACATATTATTAGAAATAATGGATTATCTATCTATTGAAATGATGTAAGAATGTCTAATATTTGACTAAATTTTTGCACAGAGCGTCAGCATCAACTTCATTTTGAGAAATTTTTATTGCTGAATATAAATAAATGTAGCTATAGCAGTATCTAAATATTTCATTTCAGCAGTTAAACACAATGCTTATGTATTAGGCCACCAGTGTACCATCCAACCACTGTTGCGTAATGGTTTGCCTCTGTGCAAACACTCATTTTATTTACAGTTACAAAAGATCCTACTATTTGACTTGTGAAAATATCAGAATACCATTAATCTGAGTACAAAGCATGTTTCAACTTTCAAAGAAGAGTGTTGCTGCATTCAAATGTGCCACCCTAATAGAACAACCCAACTAGAAGCAGTCATCCATCCATAGGCAACATGATAGAGTGTAGTTTGTGATTATTTATGAAAAATTTAGGTCAAATATTATGTCCCTTTGTTTATCATGCATTTCAAATTAACTTATCTGAAATACATCCACAGGTACTTTTGAGCAAATCCATTGGCAAGACGAAGATGGATGACATCATTGGTAAACTTGACCAGTCATTGCTGGATGTACTCATGAAGTACATTTACAGAGGATTTGAGAACCCGAGTGAGGGCTCAAGTGCCGTACTCCTTCAGTGGCATGAAAAAGTTTTTAATGTAGCAGGCATTGGCTGTATAGTCAGGGTATTGTCTGACAGGAAGAGAGTTTAGGAATCATTTAATGACTGCTCAAGAATTAAGAATGGTACAGTATGATTACCAGTTTCTAACTGTATCAAGAATGGAAAGAGTGAGGTATAGGTATATTCCCTCATCGAAAGTGATGTAGTGTAGTATTAAATCATGAGAGGATTTTTGAAGTATCAGAGGGTATGACATTTATATATTTCTGGGGAATGGTATACACCTGTGAGATGACCAATACATAATGGGCTCCTTTGTTGAAGTAGACTCTGGAAAGTTGGAATTGTATGAAAATGAGGATATTATTTTCACCTGGAGACTTGAGAACCTTCTCTTATTTTACTGCTGCTTAGTTAATGCTTCTTTTTGTGATTCCAGGTAAAACATTGATTTATTTTTCGTTGTTTGTAATTTTTCACATTCTGTGTATCAGGAAGGACGTTTCACTTTTGATCTTTTTGATGCAACTAGGAAGATAGATCTTCCAGCTAAAAGCAATAAAATTTGTATTACACATTATTGAAATATTCATGTCAATCATCCTAGGTAATCCAGTTGACAGCACTTGAGACTGAACATATAGTTCTAATGCAATGCATTTCGATATTGGATGATGAGTTCTGTTTTCATTAAATTGTTTGTGATGACTGTTGGGTACATCATTGCTGCAGTTAATGTTACATCTTATTTGAAAGATAATATAGTTCTATGAAGGCAGTATGTTCTTGCCGATTGACTGTTTGACTTGGGTAAAATTTGGCTCTCTGATGTCGTTTTGGGCTCCCTGCTAAGCGTGAGGTGGGCAGATTTTTAAATTATTAAGAGCTCAGATTATTGCCAATTAGACCTATTTTTTGTGCTTCCTCGTTGTGGTATTTGATGTGCTTATATGATACTAAATAATAACTGAATTAACTGGTGTCATTAAGTAGTAAAGTAATGCAAGCACAGAGCAGTTATTGGTAGTAATTCGTCTTTTGTGCTTGCCTTGTAGGGCTTCGGAATTAACTATTATTACTCAGTGAGAATAACTGCTTCCTGCTTAATTAATATAAATTGATGATATTAATTCAGGGCAAAATTTGTTCATATTTCATTGCTAGTTTTAGAAAGTATTTTATCTTGTGTCTTGGGATTGTATTCATAAGTGGCTATAAACCACAAACATATTTTTTTTATATATTCCTTGTGGTAAAACTTATTCGCCATATTCCATGGGGTAAAACTTATTCGTCATATTCCATGGGGTAAAACTTATTCGTCATATTCCATGCGGTAAAACTTATTCGTCATATTCCTTGCGGTAAAACTTATTCGTCATATTCCATTGGATAAATTTTTTTGTATTGTTTACAATCATTTTTCTACCATCCTAATATTTCTTTGTGATGAATTTGTTGAGTATGCTCTCGAAATGACTTCAAACTATTAGGGCTAAAATTATCATGCCTTTACTGCATGGAATTGCTTAGTATGTAATTGGTTTTTGGTTAGAGAAGAGGTTTTCTTGCTTCCAATTAGCATTTCAGAAAAGCTCCATACCAAAGTGTGCTTTTGTAATGTTTCGTTTTCACAACATTCCTTCCTTTTGTAAATTTGTTCAAGGATGGTACACTTCTTTGAAGAATTTTCATCAAGTTTTGACTTGGACTTGCTTCTGGTTATACTATTTTACTGCATCTACTTGTTTGGATAGTCTCACATTGTTTTTTCATTCCAAGTCTTGTTCAATCTGTAACTATTTGTCAGAGGTAATTACCCATTTTACTGGAAAGTGATATAATGCTAGTATATTTGATCTTCAAAGAACATTGTATAATAACAAATAATTTTCCATTGTTCTAGAAGATTTTTTGTGCAAACCATCTTCATGTTTTGATACAGAGAAGTGTGTTGTGAAGTTTTGTTAATTTGCTCAGCCATGATTCATGGCACAAATTTCTTTCAGGTTTTAAGGATATTTTTTGGACAACGTGTTGTATTTTTTATAGATAGTTGATCATGCTTAGAATTTTATTTATAATGACTGTGTGAAACAGGTTAGGCTGTCTATTACCAAATCATACAAGAGCATATTGTACTCCTTCTGATGTTCACTTCTTCAATTATGGACTCCTACCGTTAGATGCCTCTGTCTCGTGAGAAGTGCTCATTTCTTTTTATGTTGCATTTTCCTTTTGTCTCACAATGTCTACATTCATTTGTATGAGTATGCTTGCAGTGTTTCTAGAAATGCATATTATTGGTCTGCTTTACTTTGATTACAAGTTCTTTTCATATTTGTGCATGTTTTCCGTGAGAGCTTCGCCATGAGAACCACACTTTACATAGGTTTTGGAATAGTTTTTACTGAAGTTTATTTTGTGATTTGCATCTAACTTTTGGTGCGCTCCAAGTGAACTCTTGTGATGCACACCATGCTACTGCTGTTTCTGAAGTGAATCTTAAGAATTACAGCTTTTCCACATGTTTGAGTGCTCTCTTTCTGCAACCAAATCGTTAAAAACGCAATTTTATTGCTTTCAAAAATCAAAAACAAATTTTTATTGCGGAAATTAAAAACAAGGATCTGACAACAGGTCAAAGAACAAGGCTACGATCAGACGCCTATGTTGGTGGTTTACAACTGCAACGCTTCAACCAGCGTGTATAAAGTTTGATAAATCGAATACCAGTGCTCTTTTTATTTCCCACATTGCCTTAAATTTCAATTCTTGACTTTCACTATTTGCAGTTGCTCTGACTGTACCCTAGGAAACAATGAATTAGGTACATCTTCATGTTTTACTATTATTAATGTTTTTCTTTTCACATTTTTATTTTCCTTAGTTTTACCTACTTTTTTAAAATAAAAACGTAATCTAACAGCGCTATGTAATTATCTCTCTTCAAATGTATTATTAAATCAGCAATATTTTCTTTGTTACAAAATTCTTTAGTTTTAGGCAAAACTTGAAAGGCATATTGGGATTTTTATTTCATGTAATTGAAATAAGGCTTGATTTTGTTTCTGTCCATTTTTTCACTGGAACTGATTCAATTGTCTAGTGTTGTAATACAGGCAATATATTACTGAAAGTTTTGTGAATTTTTATTTATTCATGTAGGAAATATTCATGAAGATGGTGCACTTACTCTTTAAATATTATCCAGCAATAATACATGACCACTCTGAATGCTAAATAAATTTTTCCATAGTTCAGCGAGGCAGTCATATTCTTAAAAGTGCAGATTTTCACGACATCTCGATGTTCTTGCTTATGAAGTCTCATTAAAATCGGAATCACCAGTCCCCGCGGTATTTCTCTCTCCCAATTAAATCTTACATACCAAGCTAATAGGCTGACAGGTTGCTTCTTCTAGACCAGGGATTCTCAACCGTTTTTTGCCCTTCACCCTCTTAAAAATTTCATTTGAGCCTCGCACTCCCTTAAATTTATATTTTGCTCAAGGATAAATTATGTGAATTCCGAATAACACAAGTATATAAAGTGGTATATAGAGCCGCATTAACCTAGGTTATCTGGACTTTTCTTGCACTGCCTGGAATATCCTTTAACCTCCAAGGGGTGCAAGCACCCCAGGTTAGGAACCCTGTTCAAGACATAGTGATATACTCCTATACATTAAAATGTTCACATTTTGGTATTTGAATGATTTTGTCTATAAGCAAAGTATTGACAGTTCTTCTTTTCTATTTTAATAAAGACAAAAGTTAAGAAGTCAGAGTTGTAATGTGACTAAACATTAAAGCAAAGACATTAGTGGAATCTGTTCTTATAGAGGAGCCTATTAAAAAGGCGTATGTCTCAGTGTGTTACAGAGACTTTGTGCTCTCCAAGGGAATAGAGAGTTCTTAACCTCCTCTCAGGGAGGTATGCTGACAGTGTTTATCTCTGTCAGCATATCTTGGGGACTTGGCATTCCCCAGAGGCATCCCTAGCCAATCAAAGCCAAATCAATATTGCTCTTTGCTTTAGTTTCCTTGTAAGTGATGACATTTTTCTTTCTTTTCCATGGGGTGGTAGAGACATTGTTCATACATATTTACCAGTCTTTTTCTCCCTTTTCGTCTTCCATTTTTGTTACCTCTGTCTTTTAGATGTGCAATTTTTTGCATCTAATGATGTAAGCTGATGAGTACAGTACCTGAAACCACAACAGCTTAGTTTTCCAAAGGCACTTTTAGATATCCTGAAGAAATGATATCTCCAGCTATGAATAACAGATTCAACATTACTTGTAACAGAAATCTATTGAAAGCGTAGTTGTGATGTTTTTTGTTCTCTTTCTTATAATTGGTTTGCATACAATATAACTGACATTGCATGAGCATCTTTGTTGCTGTTTGTTACTTTTTACTTCAGTTGCTCATTGCTTTGAGATGCTTACATTACCTCCATATAACCAGTGCCATGCTGAGCAAAATGAGACGCTGTTTGTGTCCTTGTAAAGTTACTCGAACTAAATTTGATCAAGTATGGCTACAATCTCTGCATTAATACAGCATAAAGTGTGTTTACACTTGTTATGCAGTAAGAATTTTACTACTTTCACATTAACTTGCAGTAATAATTTCTATGTAGTATTTGCTATCATATTAAGTGCAATTATATCTGTCTTGAAAACCATTATTACTTACCATTTCTCATTTTTTTTCTGGAGCAGTATACTTTATGGTAGTTGCTGTGCTGACGTCCGGTTGAAATGGTGTATTTTTTTTCACTGAACATTTTCTTAAAATAAAAGTGCCAAACCATTGAAAAAGTTCTGAGAAAGAAAAACTTTATGGGTTCAGACTACTGTAAGTAAAAGCTTTCAAAGCTTCGTTCTTCTCAGTGAGAATGCTAAATCTCTACACTTATGCACCCTTGGATAGAAGTCATCATTGAAAATCTTGGAAAGCTTAGCAAACCTCATATCAAGACATACTTGAATTCGGCTCTAATTACTTGCTCACCGAGTGTAAAATTGGATATTACCGTTACAGATTTATGTCTTAATTGCAATTTTCCAAAGAAATTGATGGATGTAGTTTGTGTTGTGTAATATTTCCATGTTTACTTGTATGTGTCTATGAATGACACGACCATTCCTTAGTTGTAATTCTATTATTGGTAATTAGGGTCTATCAATCAAGAGGTATAAATAAAAAAATGTACTATCATAAAAATTTAAGCTTTGTAAAGCCAAATAATTGACAGTTTTTAGGCCGAAATGAGTTCAAAAGTTATGTCGACAAGTATTATACAGAAAATTCTTGGGTATCTTGGAATTAAGTTATGGTGAGAGCATATGAATAGCTTTTAATGGGACTATGGTAAAGGTTAATATTTAGGTATGACACAAAACTAAAATGGCTGGTTTGACATATTTTAATTTTACCTATAAAAGAAAAATTATTTTAACTTGGAACAAGATGTGGTGAATGACTAAATAAGCTAAATCTGTAAAATCTGCTGTTGGTCAATTCTACTTGGTAACTATTATAGTTCCCTATGCATAGGTTTATGCTGAAAATGATTTTTTGGTACTTGAGAGACACCTTGAAATTAGGTCTGTATTAAATGTGCCTCAGAAAACTTCCTGTGATGAAATTTAGTTGTTGAAAGTTTGTAAAGGTGCTTCATAATACTGTTGATTTTTCTGTTCTGAAATAAGTGGTCTTGAGAAGGTAGAATTAATTTTTGTTGGAAGGTACTCTGTTGGTTGGCTTCAGGATGGACGATTCAACATTCTCCTTTGAAAATTTTGAAGAGTGAGTATCTGTGAAATTTATTTGCACCTTTTCTGTATCCATTTTTTGGAAGATGATGTGCAGCACTGCAGGTTTGTGTGTTTTGGGCTTTTGTTCTGGGTTTGTGAAACTGCATTACGACAGAATCTTAGAACACGCTGTAGCTTGATACTTGCTGACACAGTACTGTATTGGGTCGCAAATTTGGTTCTTAGCTCAAACATAATATGTGATAGGTACCTATTTGAAATTTTAGGCCTTCGTATTATTTTCATTTAGTATGAGAGGATGTAAATTTTGTGTTGAGAATGGTGTTCCTTGCACATTTGATACCAAAACCGATTTCTTAGTTAGAATGACCAAGGAGCCTCTAGAGAAAAGTATGTCACATGTGAATGATGCGGAGTAATTTAAAAATCAACTGTTACTCATATATAGTTTGCTTGTAGTAGAAGGTTTAAATTGGAAGGTCAGAGGAGCATGGTTGCCTGCAGCTGTGAAATTCTGAACCACTGTTGGCAGCAAAAAATTTTTATTTCAAGTTCATGAAAAGCTTTCATAAGCAGCATTTTCAAAACAATGCGTAAGATTCTTTTTGCTTTTTCCTTTTACATTTTTTCTTAATATTCATTCAATTTTTTTCAATGCAGACTACCAGATCTAGAAACACGGCTGCAGAAGAAGCAGACTGGCAGCACAGCAACTGCACAAAGAAAGTTGAAGCGAAAACAGTCTGAGAATTCTAGAGCATCCAGTAAGAGAAATTTCCAAACTGCCCTAGTTGAAGCTGTTGTCATCAGTAGTGATGAGGAAGAAAGGAACCAAAATTTTGAAGTTGACAAGGAAAATGAAGGGGAAATTACTGTCATCACAGAAAAGTCAAAATCACCTCCTAGTTTCTCTCCCCTAAGAAAAGGTAATTTGTATGTATTTTGAATAATAAAGTTTAGATGTTCAATAATAGTAAATTGCACTGTTTGGGAGAAGCATTAAAAAGTTTTAGAATCCTTCAATGCCGAGTATCACGTAAAATTTTAAAGTTGTTTGAAAAACAATGATTTCAGGATTTCTTTTTGAACTTTGGTTTATTATGGTATTTTCATTGCTCGTACTTTAGGTAAGCTTCAATATACTTGACAAATGACATGTGGTCTTTGATAATTCTCTACCTATATCTTCAAAAAAAATATTAAAGCAAATAAACCCCTACTTTTTCGAGATGGAAAACAAGACTTTCATTTTCTTTGCTTGCATGTGTTCACGCTTGGTCACAATGCATTTCAAACAGCTGTCAATATCAATGAGGCATAGGGAGAAGGTGGCACAAGTGACAGGACACACAGCTGCGGATTTTGCTCAACAACTGCTATAAATGTTCACTGTCAAGAGCATATGGCCGTCCTGCACCTTCATCTTCAAGGCGCTCTCATCGCCACTGTGGAATTTATGACGCCATTTTCAGACTGTCCTACTGCAAGTTTTGAAGCAAAATTCTCAAAACGGCCGTTGTTTTCCCAAACAACCTAATATTAAATGTGTCAGAATGTATTCATTTTGTTCTAAGTCTTAATGCTGCCAATTGGTTTCTGAAATTTATAATGATGCTAAGTCATAAGCAACTGGGAGTTTCATCATGGGTGTTGAAGCTATCATTTGCGCACATTATAAGTTTAGGAGAGATATAAAGATCAAATTTGCCCTCTTTAATTTTGATGCTGAAAAAGAAATGAAGTTTTTGGTGTCATTCGTATTGGCTTTATTGACCATGATATGATTGGGTTGTACGGATAAAAGAGTTAAAACCATTGCTAATACCAGGGCTGTATTTTTAATCATACCACAGCCATTAGCCGTCAAAGTTACTTCATCAACACTTTCATGAAAGTCCAAAGGATGTCTCAGCCCACTTCAGATACCAATTATCATTTTCCTGACTGAAGCTAATGCTAAGCTACAGAAAGGACTTTTACTGTTGCAATGATACAGATTTTAGTTCATCTCTGGTGTAACTTTTTCTCCGTTTCATATTAGTATTGGTAAATGTGCGATTCCAGCTGGCTTGAGTTGCAGGTTTTGAAATTTATCAATTGACCATATTGGTCCAAGTGGTGAAAAGATGAACCTATTAATCAAATAACAGTGCAATTGTATGATGTGGGTAAGGTTATGTTTTCCTCTCAAAATTTTGAATAATTATATATATCTAGTTGAATAAATGACTCAGCTATATTATTATGGATGACCTGATTTCAAGGTCACTTCCAGTTTCCAATATGTGATCTTCAATTTCTTCTCAGTTGATTCTTTATTTTTCTACACGATTCAGTGTCACCTGGTTGCTTCTGGTATCCGAAGAGTGCTTTAGGCACGCGTGTCCAGTCGAGGTTCCGGACGGACAAAGTGTTGTAATGAGGAATTTTTTAATTCTCAAGAATTTTTTTCTAGAAATTTCGGTTCCCGTGGCGGCGGCAACAATGCCTGGCTGGGCCCGCGGGGTATATAACGCGGTGAGCCGCGATGCACTTCAGATCTGAGTCCTAATTAGGAAGGACGGAAAAAGTTTACTGCGCCCGGGGTGGAGGAAGAATGGTCCAGGTGACACTTTATATTTTCGTCTGCCTCCGCGACGGACGGTCATACTCTTGGAGCTCTTGCTCCCGTCACCTCTTTACGAGCCAGCAAATTATTAAATCTGTACCCATATCTTTGGTTACTTGTACCCAATAATAACCCTTCAGGTTCCTCCCCCCTCGAAAAAAAAATTGAACCGTTTTCCCTCGTATTACTTGCGTGTCATGTACTTCGGAATATTCGACACTGCTCCCTTGACGTACTACTTAGATTCCATTGAACTTTATTAGTACTAGAAGCAGAGGAGGTCTGCTCCTTAGCGGACAGACAACGAAACTGGCCCTGGTCTCTTTCCTCCTCCTCATAACGCCGGCCTAACACCTTGCATCCCTCTCGTGCCCTGCACTTGAGTCTTGCTAAGACCTGCCGAGCTTGCCCTTTTGGGAACTCCGCGTCGCGGGGCCTCCCGAATCGGCAAAAAAAAATCAGCAGCCACACTCGGACCTCAGACTTGCTTATCACTTCTTGCCGTTTGCGAACTCCGCAACCTCTCTCCCGAACTACCCAGAAAACGACCATACTCGTGCCTCTGCACTCGATCGCTTGATCAGCCTTGCTCATCACTGCTCGCCGGTCGGGAACTCCGCATTCGCAGGCCCTCCCCGATTGGCAAAACTACCTTCCTCTTCATTGACGAGTTACGCACTACCTCCACCTTCGTTGGACTTCAGGAATTCCGTTGAATTCCTTTATTACTCGATGTGGAATCCTACTCTGTGAGTACGATTACTACACCCCCGGCCATATACTTGACTGGGTTCACAGATTACTTCGAATCCCAAACTAGACTTGGCGATTGAAGTGGAAACTTCCCCGTTGACGTTCTATGAGGTTTCCATTGAACATCTCTATTACTTGGGCGGAATCCGACTCCGTCGGTTAAAATTTTTACTTCGCCTCGATCGTACTAACAATCTTATGCCGTACCAAGCATCCTCAGTGCCTCTCCCACTTGGGAAGACAGCCCTCGGGAAGATTCACTCTTCTTAAACCTTGTTCGGTATCAGTCGCACACGCCGACTCGACGAGGCTCCTTACTTAACCACCACTATACTCTCGCATCCCGAGAGATCTCGTAAGAGCAGCCACCTCAGCGAAAGCTGAGTCAGGCTCGCTCCATTATGATGGCGACCTGGACCACCGGTCCTACCCGCCGATTCTTCCTATCAGACGCTACATCGGCTCATTCTTCTACTACAGATCGTTCGGTTCAGTCATCCGAGCTGATACCCCTATGACCCTACCGCAGGCACTGCATCAGAGTGGTCCCATCAGGCAGAGCGAACTTGACTGCATCAAGTTTCCCCCTTCCCGACGTACTAACTGAACACGCCTAAGAGCACCCAATGAGCACCTCTCCAGCCAACTCGGGGTTATCAACAAACTATTCTCACGGGAGCTTCATGTGTTGCCCATAGGAGTATTATGATAGACTCCCTCGTCATTTGTTCCAACTCAAAGCGAATGGCTTCGGTAACACCTTGCGAATTCGTCCAGGCTTACCCCTACGGATTCTGTAAATTATTATCGGCTTATTCCCCGGAAGCTTAACTTCTTGCCTCTATGGAATCTTCCAACACGACGCTATCTCGGTCTTCCCACCACTAGGCCGGCTCGTCCTGACAGAGCGTTCCTCCTACGTACCCGAAAGGATTGCTGCGAGCACCTCCACGGAAGTAGACTAGATAAAATACGTCTTAGATTCCGTTTAATCCACTCGGAGGGACCTAACTACAATTTTTCTTCACCTCGCTTGCTGGAGCCCATAGATAATACCTCACAGCTCTTCCTCACGTCAGTCGTCCTTCCGCGATGTCATCGAGAAACTTCCTCCCAGCTTTCCTTCTTCCCTCTCGGACGAGAACGGAGGCTCCATACCATAAATTTTTTTTATCCCTAGCACAGGAGGACGGCGACTGATAGCCTCCTCTTCTAAGGTGTTCTTAGAGATCCGTATGCCACCACAAACCCTTGCTTCGACCGTCGGAAGTTCGAAGGCCCTTCTTTATCGACATGCGAGCTAGGCCCCCATGCAGCCTCCAGCTCCTAGGGACGTATCACTATCGTACCCAGTTCTCAGACCTACTACTCGCGGCTAGAGAGCTGACTCGGCCTCCTCAGCTCCTCATTTCTCCCTTCAACGACCGAAAGGACACTTATGTCCCAGTTCATAAAAGGCCATTAGTCTTTTCGTAAAAAACCAAATGCACTCTTATTGCAGGTGTACATTGCGCTGCTATAGTTTCTTTTACGTAGCTCAATACCGCCTTGTTGCTAAAATAATTCCGTCGCTAAAGATTAAAACTCCAACCCCTACGCATTACTGCTCCCTTCACCCTGTGCCAAGTCTGTCTCAGAGCGAGAGATTGTCTGACCTCGGACCTCACGGTCACTACGTGCACGCCCAGGTCACCCGCGCAGCAGATACCCTGTAGAGCTTTCAAGCGGGCCTCTTACCTACTACACCGTGTTTTGTGAGTCGAAGTCTCTTCACTCTGTGATGCACCATCTATAACCCATCACTCGGATTGCTACGCATTTTCCACTTTCCCCGCCTGGCATCCCTCGGGTTTCACCCGCTACGACCCTACTCGGATACCTTCTCGGGCCTTCTTCTGCTAGTAGTTTCATCTTATGAGACATCTTGAACCATCTTTCAGAGAACAAACCATTCTCGCTGCGGACGTGGTCTTTCTAGATCCCTTTACCCACTGCGACTTTATCCATACCCTATACGAGTTATGGATAAACTCATTTTAACAGTGTGACTTACGGTTCACTACTTAACCTACCAGTCTGCTCCCTTTTGGGCCCTTCCCCTAAGGGTGAGCGAGGACCCTCAAGATGCCCAGCTTTCCCTCGGAGCCTCCCTAATGTCGGCACTACCTTATGACTCAAGTCGTGAGCCCCAGGCAGGGCCTCGACACTCAAGTGTCCTGTCAATTTTAACCCTACCTTACTGTAGGAAGGGAGGCGTATTACCTCATTTGCTCTGAATTCGAGCCGCGTACATTCGCAACGTTTTTACCATCTATCGCAGTTAGTGGCTTTCTTTTTTCTTCTCGACGCTCGTATTCGCCCAGGATTCGCCTAGCTTCCGTACCTTTCTCTGCCTTGCGAGAGCCCTTCCTCTCGCCAGCCATGTTGCGGCATTCGGCCCTTCGAAGGCCCAAACCTTGCCTACTCTGGCTATAGCAGACAACGCTATATCCTTATATCCCCATCTCGGCCCCGCTTCGAGAGGACAGACACCCGAGCCCTTAGCCCACGACTCCGGTCGGGCGCCAGAGCCCCACTCTACTCTCCGCCTCTGCCGGTTGTCTCCCCACCGTCTTTGAGGGTTGGGCCACAGCCGACCCTACCCGCCCTTCTTATCGCTCACTCGCCAACCGTCGAGCCACTGAGCTTCACGCTTCCTAAAAGACAGACCTATGTCCTTGTTCCCAGGACTTAGACTCCCTCGTCTGGACAATTGAATGAGGAAGCTCTGATCGGTCCCCCTCGTCCCCGAGTCCTGACGACTCTAGGGATTTTACACCCCGGATACACCCTGCCCGAGAGTCAAGCCACGATACTACTTGCCCTCTTACTATCCTCTACCCTGCTAGACTCAGCTAGCTCACATTCGACCCTCGATTACCCCCCCAGCACGATTTCACGACCTTAAACTTGGATGGTTTTGCCCGTCGCTCTTATTTTCTGGTCCCTACCTCTCGCTGGCTACCGCTACCTGTGCCCGCGGGCGTAGGGCTTCTCTCGTGCGTTGTGTGCACACGAAGATGCCAGTCAAATTCCATGCACCGTACGCTGGAAAACGACGTCTGTGAGCTCTGGTAGGAGTATGCGAGAGCCTTGGCAATGGCGATTCGCGCTGAAATAGTTTTGTTCGGTGGGCACACTTGCGCTCACCTGCTCCTCATGCTTGAGCACGTCTTTCCCGTACGTAAGTGTTGTGTAACCCCTTGTGCGTTACCACATTCCTTCTACGGTCGATTCATCTCGCGGTGTTCTCTGAGATACCTCTCACGAGCTACTTCATTCCGCACCTTCTCCGGGTTCTACCATGGGTCTGGACCATGGCTCTGAATTACGGTACTCCTTTCGCTCTCTATCGACCAGCCTAGAGCCCTCGTTGCTCGTCTGTCGGCTCTCCAACTTGAGCACGCTCGGCGTAATTCCGTAGCGCACCACTCTCGACCCTTACCCTAGACTGCCACGGTTCGGGTCCTCTGTTTCTCCCAAGTCACGTATGTGACTGTCTAGAGCCCAGTTTAGGAGAGTTCGCACTACACCTCCACTTTTCTCTAGCACCCTCATCGTCTAAATGACTAATGCCGGGTTCTCTGTTCGAACTTCCAGGGCTCTCCCCCCGGCTCTCTTTACCTTGCTGAGCCAATCATTTGATCGAGGCCCCCGTGGCCGTGCTCTGCACAATCTCACAGTACTTGGAGTTTCGGGGACCTCTCCCTTTAGCCTACTCCTCCGCCCAGCCCTTCGAGCCTTCACCCCGAGGCAAGCGCATGCACTCTCAGCTTCGCGTCTCGCCTGTGCTTACCCAACCTTCATGCGGCTTAGCCCAATCGCACCTCATACCAGGTGCCCTGTATCCCAAGGCTCCGCTAAGCTACGACCTTTACGCTCGGTTCTGTTAGACCTTCCTCACAGCTTCGCCTTTCCACGGGCTATACAACATCTCGGAAGACAATCTAGCTCCTCTATATTGGAATCGTTTCTATGCTCTCAGATTGGGGTCGAACTTTTCGCGTTCCCCCGTTGGGACCTGACCCTAGAAGGGGCCTTCGTTTCCCTCTGCCTCGGACTTCTCTCCTCGGCGGGGCTATTTTCTTAGTACCCTCTCGTGACGGAACGCCCCTCTCCGCGGCCTAGCTCCGCATACACCTACTTGGACTCTCAGCGTAAGAAGACTGCCTCAGAAATCCTGGCATTTCGAGCCAGCTCCACCAGGCGCTACTCAACTCGTACTGTTTCGAGTACTCCAAGAGACGGTACCTTACGTACTTACGTTCGGCTAGCTTACCTCACACTGTGCATGAATCCTCCCATCACCTCCCTCGAGGTGTGCTCGTGATTCATCTTCTTTAGGCCCAGGAAAGCCAATCTACTACCCTTCTAATACGTTCCTCCTATTTTTACCCCTGGCACGGTTTGTCAGTCGAGGGCACCCCACTGCCATTACTACTCGCTTAGCTCGGGCCGTTGCTTGGCGAAGCAACCAGGTGACACTCTGAATCGTGTAGAAAAATATATTTTATTGAGGAACGGAATAGTTCCTATTTTTCTTCAAAGAGGAAAAGTGTCACCTGGACCATCAGCCCTCCACCCTGGGCTCAGTAAACTTTTTCCGTCCTTCCTAATTTGGACTCAGATCTGAACGACATCGCGGCTCGCCGCCTTATGGGGACTAGGAAAAAAAGACAGTTTTGGATAGCTAAATTCAATAGCTACAAAACACCAGAGCGTTTTTGTTTAATTTTGCTTTAATTTGGGCGCAAGAGAGGGAGAAAGCGGAAAAAATTGTTAAAAAAATTGATTTTCATGAGGCAAATTCTGACCGTATTTGTAGAACAACCAAGAAGAAACTAAAAAAAACGCTCTGTTGTTTTGTAGCTATTAAATTTAGCTATCCAAAACTGTCTGTTTTTTTCGTAGCATGAATAATGGCTGTGAAAAAATCACTTCTGTGTGACAACAAAAAAAATTGTTCACTCTCAAATCGCCAATATGAAGAAAACGACAAAGAAAACGGAAAAAATGTCATGAGTAAAATCTTATTCATTTTCGATTTTACATCTATGGTGCTAATTTCGTCCGTTTTGCTTCACAAACAAAAAAGTTTTGAAAAACTTGGTACGGTCCCCCTCGCCGGTTTTTTTTTGACGCCCGTTTTGGGGGGGTTTCCGTGCACCCAGGACTCTCATTTTTCTACCAGAGGTCCGCCCTTACTCAAGGAACAAATACGAACATAGAACCCAAAAATGCCATTTATGGACCATTTTCGCGGGGACGGTATACCCTGCAGGCCCACCCGGGCATTGTTGCCGCATCCGCCGGAGCCGAAATTTCTGGAGCAAAAATTATTGAAAATGAAAAAATTCTTAATTACAACTCTTTGCCCGTCCGGAACTTCGTCTGAACAGTGAACACGCGTGCCTAATGCCCCCTTCGGGTACCAGAAGCAGCCGGGTGACACTCTTCCTCTTTGTAGAAAAATAGGAACTATTTCATTCATCAGTAGAATATATTTTTAGCATTTTGATATTTTATTTTACTTTTCTATATCTAATGAAGTGTACATTTAATTTTGGTAAAAATGGTGGTGTATATTTTTTACTTTATAATAAGTTTAAAGGTGTTCATTATATAAACATCTGTCGATGTTTGAAGTTTGATATTTGTGAGAGGTATACAGTGTTCTGCTACAGTTTTTAAAATTTCAAAATGAAATGACTTAACAAATATATGATTGTCTTTGGGTATTTTTGTGACAGTTCTGACTAAAGATTATTTTTAATGGCATTGCATTTATTTTCAATCATCTACATCACAATATTTCATTATAAACCAGTTTCTATCACCAGGCCTGGAAGTTGTCAACGATTCTCAAGGGAAGTACGATGATGCACCACAAAACGTAGACGCGGGCGTTTTCTCTTCAGATGACGAGTCCGATTTCCAACCTAGAACTTGTTTGCTCGCTCCTATTTTTATGAAACAGAAGCAGGTAAGGTCTAACATCCTTGTTGCCTATTAACTAGGTAATAGTAAAACATTTCTCATTTATGCTGTCCTTTACGTTTTCTTTGTTCTGATAGTTTAGAATTTTTATTTTGTATTTTTACAAAATTAAGGAGTAAAGTTCTGTTTTCCCACATGATAAAAGTATTCCGAACGATTTGTTGGTCAGTTCTGTTGAGAATAATCAGTTTTAAAATGAAGGTAATGGAGAACAGAGATCTTAAAATC
>VOMN01138973.1:0-14878 GCA_014899125.1 Orchestia grillus | reverse complement strand
ATAATTTTCTTTGATGTGCATTAGCAACTTATTTTGTAAAATCCGGTACTGCCATATTTCCAGTGTCCTTTTACTGAATAATAATACTTAAAGGCAGTGATTGGAGGATGAGGAATAAGGTGTTTCCAAGTAATGAAGCTCGACTAGAAGGCTCTGGGGTAACCATATCCATTTCCCGGATATACATCACTGCATGTATGTTTGATATATCGAGCTAACAACATAGCTCATGATTTTCAGAAAAAATTATTAATAGCTATGATTGATTGAAATTGATATTAATATAAATTTTACAAGTAACTACAGGCGGAATTTATTAGCACTAGTATCGTAAAAATTTATTAAATTTACTTGCCTTTTAATTGACAATTTGTAAGTATTTACAAATTTTTTAGTGTAATTGTATCAATACCAGTATTTTTATGGCAATTAATTAATAAATTTTTAAGGTGTATATTGCTTGGTTGATACGTTTTTGTAAGACGAGGTTGGTAGCCATGATGACGTGGACGAGGAGCTTTCACGTCACCTGTGGTAGGAGTACGAACTACGATTGTTGTCATTGCTGAGGTGACTACTGCGATAGTAAGAGTTCAGGATCGCTGAGAAGAGAACAGTGCTTGTAAGTTCAAGTGTTTAAGAGCAATTTGGTATAGAAAAATACAAGTAATTGAATTCTCTAGGTGCTTACTTTCTCAATTGAAATGTTATATAAATATAATTTTATGTTTTTAAAGTGCTTCGTTTTGTTACGTATCCTCCTTCTCTTTGAAGCTCACTTGTACTAAACAACTTTAAAATTAGTTTAATGAACGTTTGAAGCATTGTGCTGATGGTATTTACTCATATAATTTTTCTCAAATTTTGTATTTTTACTTCAGACGTTAGCTAGGAAAAGTAGGTGACCAATTGTTAAAGTGTTTCAAGCAGCTGCTTAGTTGTTTCTCACTTGTGTTACTGTATGGTTCTATTTTAAATCAATATTTCTTTGGAACCATGTTAAGCCATGATAATATAATTTAAATTTCCTTCCATAGACTTTCACAAATCAATATTTTTCTTTTGCATAGTTACAATGGGAAAAAATGGAAGAAAGGAGATTAGAGTAGGGTAATTTTTCATGTTGAAGTTGCTACAAATGAAAATTGAGCTGCTAAAATAAAACATTGCTATGGTGAAGGTGGTGTGCACTGCCTTTGTAACTAAGAACTGCTCCCAAACCCTAGAGATAACAACTTGATTTAGAATTCTTGATAACTTGAACATGCAACACTATACTGAAGTTTTTGTTTCACTCTTTACAAAAACCCTATTGTCATTAAACTTCTAAAGATCATGACATTTATGGATTCATAGAGGATAATTTATATTAAAATTTTATTTTTTGGCTACTTGGAATTGATACTGTCTCGTAAACATGGTTCTAGTAGAAAGAAAAATTAATAGCTTACATAATTTAGGTGTGGAAAAATAATTTCCAGAGATTATAATAGAATAGGTACTTTTATTTTTGCATTATTTTATCACAGTGATGGTTTTTCATAATAGTTACTGTAAGTTCTGTGAACTTGTTAGGATAAAGTTTTGTCTGGAACCATCAACCTGATTTAATAAATTGATATTCTAGATTGCTATGGTTTCAAGTTTATTTCTGAATGTGTTAATAAATCTCATGTTAATATTGATAGTAATGGAAAAAAAAGATGTGCTCTGTTCACATTTGGTGTTACCTATAATATTGTGAAATACTTCAAAAATAAATCTTTGATTGAAATTATTAACACCTTAGCATATGAAGCCAATTTTTTTTAAATAAAGATTTCAAAATCCATTTACCATTATCATAGATGAATTGAAACTTATACAATCAATGTATGTTTAGCATTTATTTTAAGTTGGCATATACAGGACATTCTATTCATTATACAGCCTTTATGCATGTTAATATTATTAAAAGTGACTGTTTCTGAGTTGCAGAAACTGATTTTAGAAAGGTTCAAAAGCATAAAAAAGTATATGTGAAAATATTCAAAGCATTTGTGTGCAAACACAATGTAACAACTCAGAGTCGTTGGGAATTAGGGCCACATTTCCACAAGCTCTACTGATCAGAATTTAACATTCCTTTATCAAGTTTTCAAAATTAAGCATAACCAAAAGGAAGTGTGAGAGTGGAGGACATGTTGTACAATATAAATAAATTTTTTACTACATTTCTATCTTGTTAAACTGTTGGAAATAAATTTCTCCTACTCAGAAAAAATACTTTCCAATGATACTAAAATGAAGGTTGTATGATAAATAGGAAGCTCTGGATAGAATGCTGACTTGAAGTAAACATTAATGAAATTCATCATTAGATGCAAGTTTTGTTACACCTTGCCAATTTGGCTCAAATTTTAAGAAAGTATCCCAGTCTTAATAACATAGATGCAGCTTGTATTCAAATTTTAATTCAAAATTCTGATGCATGTGAACAATGTGATGCCTCAGCAATTATGCAATACTACATTCAAATCGATCATATGCTTTTTTGTATGTTTGCTACAAATTTTTGGTAAAAATATTGGATTAATTATTCAACTATACAGGGCATTTTGTTCAGGAAATTGTGCTTCAGTTTTTAAACTTGCATAATTTTGGTTTAATATTTATTTTATTGTGGCCAACTGCACATAGCATCCTATTCATTGCCCAACTTTGATTTTAGTCTAATTGGGTAGGAATTTTTATTGTGAGTGGCAGTGTCCATTTTGGAAAGGTTTGTAATGAAGAAAAGTTCTGAAAGATTAGCTTATATTTTACAGTATGTCTTTTGTTCCTGTGATTCCTCCTGGTAATATTAGGGCTAGGATAGGTTTGTTTTGTCAATTTGACTAACCTAATGTGGTCATAGCTGGAGTCAGGTTATGTGGAAATATGGCCCTAATGCCTGTAGTGTTTGCATCATGTTCCATTAATATGAGAATGGTTTGAAGATCTTTCCATGTTATTTTTGTTATTCTTTTAAACCTCTTAAACATAGGTTTCTGCTGCTACTTGCAAAAAAAATCCTATCCAATGACACCAAAATGCTGTATGAATAGGATGCTCTGTATTTGTATCACAATAAAGTAAATAAATGTTAACCTTACTTAATCATAAGTGAAGAGTTCCATAAGGTTTAATAGTACAGTACTCGTGCATCTGCTGTAGGTTCCTTTTTTTTTTTCAAATTTTAGAATCATACTTTTTTTTAACTCGTCTTTTGTGCCCCCTTCACTTCCTTCAATTTCACACCATTTTTACCTTTTCTATCTCCATATTCTTGACTTGTTGTTTCTATATATAGGAGATTTTGTGTAGGAACACACCATGTACATGAATTCTCCATTTTATAAAACCTGTACTAAATTGTCCCTTCTTTTGATGCCACACTGTCTGAGGCATCAGTGCTGCAATCTATACCACTACTACATTCTTGTATTTTTTCAGAGACCAATTTAAATCATAAATCTTGCATTATAAATGACTAGGATGTAGTTTTAGCAATTGAGCCTGAGCCAAGAGGCTTGCATGCATATATATATTAATATATTCCTATGTATAACTTTAAAATCTTTCATTTAAAGTAAAACTGATTTGTCTTTAATGTTTGTGTTTTTCTTGCAGTTAATACTATTTTTTTAATGCTTTTTTTATAATGGTTACATGGTAGTGTGGAGCTTTGCAATACAATTTCAATCACCTTGGTTATTGCCATCATTTAAGCTGAGACTTGGAATATTTATTAGTCATACATTATTCACAGTGTAGCTTTCTGGGAGACAGGAAAACTGTTCATACTTTAACTCAAGAACTTGAATATATATACCAGTATATTTTTTTGTACAAATTTCAACATTGTGAAACATTTTTTCCAATCTTATTCTTACACAGTTTTTGTAGTACTGCCTAGTTAGCTTTTAAAGTGTGAAGTTGAATTCAACGAATCAAGTATTTTTTGTGTTTTCTATTTTGAACAGGACTTCCTTTGAAAGTGAGTTATGGATTGAAATCCCCTTGGAGAGAATAGGATAAGGAAAAGCTAGGCATTTCCTGTGCTTTGGGACCTGACAACCCAGGGGAGCACCGCTAGGCGACCTTAGCTGTAAATAGGACTTTTGGGTATTGGCCTTTTGTGCCCACTTAGCTCTGTTTCAGTTTTCACACCTTTGCTATCCATTCTTTGTCCTTCTTAACTTAGCAATTCTATGCCTTTCAAATCTAGTGTGAGGACACACCTGTACATAGATTCCATGTTTTCTACACTGTATTAAATGGTTTGTTATTCTCTTCGCTCTGGATCACATTTCCTGTAGATAGATAGTTCTGAAGTAAAAGGCTAATAATAATCTAACCTTTGGATTGAAATGACTTACCTTTGCTCTAGTCTAAACCTGAATTGGCCAAAAGTACGAATGGCTCTGTATTGTTGCAATGTTTATTTAGAAATAGGTTACCTTTTTCATGTCAAACTCAAGGTAGTGCTTGTTTGGTGTTCTAGCTTCATGGTTTTTGCAGTTACCATATGTGGAATGAACCATTAACAGGCAACTCAACCCTTCATATCATCGGTTAACAGTTTCAACATTACATTAGGCAGCTAAAAATTTCAATTTTCAAATGCCACATCTAAAGCTTCAAATATATTTATTATTTGGTCTGACAGTACTTAAGAGCTGACGTATTTCAATAGTTTCAGATTTACTACGTGACTCACACCCTCCATCAGACGCCATGGACCAGGTTATGCAACTCGTAGACCCTGCCAAGCAGTTCAGCAAGGACTCGTATCGCCTCATCAAGCGCTGCACCAAGCCCGACCGCAAGGAGTTCCAGAAGATTGCGATGGCCACAGCCGTTGGCTTCGCTATTATGGGGTTTATTGGCTTCTTTGTCAAGCTTATTCACATCCCAATCAACAACATCATTGTGTAAGTACTTGACAAGTGTTGAATCGGTAGTTATTTAAGTTGTAGTTACCCTATTTAAAAATAATATACTTTCTGAGTAAGTGCGGTATGGTGAGAAGTTCTATGTAGTAATATGAATTGAATTAATACCCTTGAACTATTTTTCATCATTCCTTGCCGAAATTGAAGAAAATTATAATTTAAAATAATGACCCATGTAATTGTGAATAATATATTGAAGTAATTGAATAGGTAGGGGGGTAACATCGCAGCCTGGGGTATGATGGCATTTAGTGCATTTTAACTTGCCTGTGGCGATCTTACCTCGGATAAACGATGAATTGTTAAGCTAATCATTCGTCTAGAGACGAAATAATTAAAAATCGGCCTATTAAATTTGACAATTTCATGATTCCTAGTATTAATAGGGTACAAGAGTATCGGTGTAAGTTGTTCGTGTTTCTATCGGGTATTCTTCTGTCCGGCCTCAGAATAAAAGGTCTATTTGATACAATTTTTTCTCCACCATGTTATGGAATAATTAAAATGAAAGTTAGTTTTTGACACAACTTTAATTTCTGTATTTGACTATTAAAATTTAGTTCGCAGTTGACTGCAGCTTTTAAGTAATTCGGCAGAGCACTTAAATCTGTCATCGATCAAAATCACGTGGAACAAGTATGAAATTAAAAATCGTTTTTTATGGTTGTTCAAATGTTGAGTATTCGCTGCGTTGATATTGTCTACACACATGGTACCCAATAATCAGTCATTAATTTGACATCGGTTAACTATGTCACCAACAAATAGAATGAGGTATGAAATTATTGTTGATGCTTTGTAAATACTGTAAGCTTGGTCATCTGAATTTCATCTCTTCATAGGTCGGCCATGAGCGCACTAAATGATGCGACTTATTTATTATTTAAAGCTAGGCCTTCGGAATTTTTATTTCTCGAGGCCACTTTGCTTCTTTCCATTTTCAGTCGGTTTTTGATTTTTTCTTTTCTTCCTTCTCAACTTGCTGTTTCTATGCGCATGGGATCTTGTGTAGGAACTCACCTTGTGTATAGATTCGCCGTTCTCGTGAGTCTATGCTTGATGGTCTATTCTCTTTCGGTGAAACTGATTCACTTACTTGTCATCTACTACTATCTTGCTATCTTTACTCCTTTTTTTTGGAAGAAAAATCACCACTTGGGGGTGGGGGTGGTAACTAATTTTCCAATTGGAAAAAAAATTGACTGTCTACCATTGTTCTGTGAAGTTGAGAACAAGAGTTACGAAACTGGGTAAGCACGTAATGTTCTATTTTCTGATTGATACAATGCCACCTGCTCATTTGTGAATATTACTAATGTATCCTCGGATATATAGGCATTGACATATTTGTGAATATTACTAATGTATCCTCGGATATATAGGCATTGACAGTAATATTTTTGCTGAGTAAATGAAACTTCTGTAAGAAAGTAAAGTGAATTTTATTTTATATGCTGGTATACATCAGTACGCAAGAAAACACGACGTACGAAGCATAGCTAGAAATTTTCTAAACATTTTGATGCAATGTTGTTTGGTACGCCATTGCTTCTTTACAACCATTCTGTAACTAATGAAAAATATTTCTTTTCTTTCAGGGGATCATAGACGATGCAGCTTCGAATATGTCTTCAAATCGTATTGTTTGTGTATTGTAGGCAATTTTTAATATTTAAACTGGTTTTCCAAATTATTGCATTTTTATCCTTCATTTACTAAACTTTGTAAATCTTGCAGTCTGGGTGAAACATAAATATTATACATTCAATATATATTTACAAATAATGGTCTAATAATTATTCAGCCGGTTCGAAAGTGTAATGTTTCTCGCCAGAATTTGGCCACTGCTTCGGTTTCTGAAAAAGAAAATGAGATAAAACCTGAGAGAATACTAGCAAATGATGACACGAAAAATATTTTACTACTTCTCATACCTTACGTAATTAGCACGTCACAATCCTGCATTAACCCCGTTGCCCAGTAACCCAACATTTGAGGAAGGCAACTGTAAAACATTTGATCGCAACAATGCGGTAATTTCTAAAGCATCAACTAAAATCTGCGCGCTGCCTCGATTGTTTGATAGTATAGCATTTTGCCAGATGTATCATACTCATTCTAACAGGAACGTACCCTGCGGTAAAAATTAATGCAGATATAGATCTATGATCGCCTTATATGGTTCATGCTATAGTATGATACGTTTTTTGTTTTATTTTTCAAAATGTATCTATAAGTATAAGTGGGAAGAAGCCTCTTTAGCACCACCAAACACCATCTAGCAATGATCCATTGGCATGTTCAAATTGACAGTGGATATTAAAACTTGATCACTTGGTATGGCGTGAAGCGTGAGAGAGTAGATCATTCTATTCGGTGCTAAGGTACACTACGCTTGTTTTACTAAAGGATCTGATGAAGAAAAATTTGATATTCGTAAGAAAATGCAATAAAGGTTGACATCAGCGAGGGCCAAAGATCTGATGCGAGTATCATCTTTGAACTATTTATAATTGATAATAATACTACAACAATAACGACGTATTTTGTCTGTTGCTGCTCAGTTCAATTTCAAATTATGCTAGTGAACTAAACTTGAAAATCAAAACACGCATTTATGTTTCTATTCATCCCATAGAGTACTTGAGACATGAATAGTGAAATTTCAACGTAAAAGTGTAAGACTTTTCACTTTCATAGTATACCGGAGAACTGTACCTACGTAAGAATAAAGTAAATCATATGAGTCACTTTCAGTTGAAAGACTAGCATTCTAAAATAATGTGATAAATGATTACAACTTTTTTGTTGAACCTCCGAGTAAAATTGACGCTTTTAAGGTATACTTGCATGATCAATCCTGAACTCTTAAAACAGTCTCTCAAAAAAAAGTTAAGTCATCCCAACTGGCGTGATAAAACTCCTGTGTGGCTCAACTGCCCACAAAGAGAGTTCAACAGTAGAAGGACGGAACGGAAAGCTTACATCGTACACTAGGGTTGAAACTCACCGTCTCGTAGGTCAAGGTGCCTTCGAAGAGGTATGCCAACAAAGAGATGCCTCCTACCATCATCACGAAGAAGCCCAACAACCGCGCCGGAGTGTAAGGTTCGGTGTGTTCCGCTTTCACGCGGTCAAGACCGTACATGTCAAAGTCAACGTGCAGCTGCAAAAAACACATTCAAACTTTCAGTCATCGTAGTTGACAAAAATCAAGCCCGAGTACTATTGGGAAGAGTTTCTTAACACGTTCTTACCGTGAAATAAACTGAAAATGATACAAATTCCAATGTTGGCCCACCTCGTGTTTTATTCTCCAAGTCAATATTAGTTATGAAGAGTTGGTTAAATAAAATCCAATATTATAAGAAATGAAACTTGATTAGGTTAGATTATTATTTAGTGCTCCCTATCAACATGAAATGTGACCCAAGGAGAACGAAGAGGAAGGACCATTTAGTACATGTCCACTGTAAAAAATTGTAAATCTATACCAAAGGCGAGTTCCCACACAGGGTCTCCTTCACGTAGAAACAGTGAAGAATGAAGAGGAAGAAAAGACAAAGAAGAGATAATAAAGAAGGTATGGAAATTGAAACAAGCACAGTGGACAAGAAAGAGATCACGAGCTGCATTAAAACCAATCAAAACAGCCAATACGTAATAAGTGGCTAACTACTACCTTACTATTAATACATCACTTTCGCAAAAATCTGCTGACAAAACCGGTATACGTTTCACACTCGATAGATCATTTGCTTTACCTCCCAGTGACAAGTTCATTGGTTGAAGTCAAAAATGATCTATTGCAAATGATCAAGACTTTTGGAAAAAATGAGTGAGAAGTAGCTCATTTTCCATTATATGTATCAATCCATGAGATATGTGCTAAGCATAAAACGAAACTCCTTTTTCACTTCTTGCGCCTGTTGCTTGGAATACGTACAGTTGAACCTCTCATCTCTATACGAGGTCTGGACAAAAAGCATGCAGCCTTGAGCTGGGAAAAAAATGTTTTATACACGAGTGAAAGAGACACTTGATACCTTTCAAAGTAGATCCCTTGTGATTGAACACACTCAGCCCAGCGGTTCTTCCACCGCTGGAAGCAGTTCTGGAAAGCTTCTTTACGATGGCTTGCAGCTGTTCCGTCGCGTTGTCTATTATGTCCTCGCGGGTCTTAATAGGAGACCCTTCTAGAGCTGTCTTCATCTTTGGCAACAACTAGAAATCATACGGGGCCATGCTAGTGGAGGAGGAAGCCTGGTCAACCTACAGAACGCCATGTAGGTCAGGAAAGTGTGGACCAGCTGTGCTTTATCGTGATGCAGGTACCAGTTACGCGCGGCCCTCAGATCAGGTCTCTCGTACCGAACTGCACCACGAAGATGACAGAGGACTTCTCGGCAGTACTGCTTGTAACCAGTGATCAGTCTTGAGGAGCTGAGGATTGTTATTGGCCCATTCCAGCATGTCCTGTGTGACTGCAAGACGCCGTCCTGGTGAGAGCAGCTTGGGTACTTATTTTGCTGCTACTCTTTGCATGCCCAAATGCTCAGTCAAAATGTTGTTTGCAGGACCAACGCTGATTCCAACCTCGGCAGCAATCTCTTGAAATGTTACACGTCTACCCCCCATGATCAGTGTCCACACTTGCTCGATAATAACACTATTTTGACTCGTTGATGGTCTTCTGGAACAAGGGTCTCTCTCCGCAGACACGTGGCCATCTTTGAACCGGTTGTACCACACTAGGATTTGAGCAACCCGCATTGCATCATAACCGAAACCTGCTGAATATTGCAAATAGTTTCTGCTTGGGTAGCTCAAGCTTCTGGCAGGACTATGTAGTGTCGCTGCTGCACGCATTCTGTCATCTTACAGAAAATGTGAATGTAACAAGCCCGTTACACAGAGCCAGGCTCTGGCGGCTAATGAAATGACCAGAGATGCTGCAGAGATACAAATATCCTTTCATGAACAAGAAGATCCCTTCTGTGAGTACACACAGCTGCTATACCCACATCTTACTTTGTTAGCATGAAAAATATAAGGCTGGATACTTTTTGTACAGTTCTCAATCTTCATATAAATAGAAATGGAATGTAAGGAAGAAAATTTACTGCTCTGAATACATATTCCATTAGCAAAAATGTCTGGTACTAAAGCGTACAAAAGCCGCTTGCACAATATTTACATCAACAGATAATTTTTCTTTTCAATTAACTTATCATTGAAAGGTTCCATCATAAATAATAATATTCTTTCTTTTAAAGAATATAGGAGAAATATCATAAATTTATACTTCACTTACAGGCTCTCCAAAGTCACGCCGATACTCAGGAAAATCCCAGTCGACGTAAGGGTCCCTGTATTCAGCAGAAACGACAGGCAGCTTAGGGTAGTCACCAAAGCCCGTGCCATCATCAGGGTAAGGCTCATAGTCCTCAGGCAGCATGCCGTACTTGCGAGCAGCAGCTACTCTCTCTTCCTCAGTTTTGGGGTAAGGGCCAGGCTTCCAATCGTCATTCCAATCTGCAATTTACCAAAATTAGAGCAAATTCATGAACAATCATGGAGTATTACTACTTGGATGTATTATTAAATCCCTCTAAAAGAAACAAAACCTCATACACAGCTATAGGTACAGATTTTTCATTTGATCTAATACCTGAAATTAACCTCAAATTGACTATTGACCCTATCAACATGACATGTGATCCAAAGAAAGCAAAAGTGAAAGACCATTCAGTATGGACTTGGGAAAATGTGGAATCTAGGCACAGGTGTGTAACACATAGGATTCCTGCACATAAATACAGCAAGGAAGGAAGAGAATAAAAAGATAAAGAATAATCAACAAAGATAGTATGAATATGAGAACCTCAAAGTGAGCATAAAAGATTAAAGTCCCAAAGGCCTACTCATAGATGAGGTAATCAAACAGTGTCCCCCTGGGAACACCAGTCCTCACAGCACATGATAGAGAAACCTTGCTATTTAACCTTATAACCTATGCTATATCCCGATGAGGAGACTCAACCTTAACCTTATTAATAGCAATAATAGGTGAGAAAATTAAAAATATTCTCACATTGATGGGATGAATACAATTTACTATATTTATAGGTGCATCAGCATAAGACATACATATTTTACAAGGCTATCTCCCTTGAAAACTTTTGTATCATCCACGAAAACTGGTAACTACCACCTAGAAATAAGAAGGGAAAGGTTGTGATATCAGATGTGTAACCTGCCACAAACTGGCAAGTAGAGTAAGCAACTACCCTGATTGCTCTAGTTGTGCTTTCAATGGTTTATGTTAGCACATCAATTGTCAAAAACAAAACCAGCTGAACCAAACTGATAATAACACATTCAACGTAGTATCAGAGAATCTTTAACCCAAAAGAAAATAAGAAAAAGTGCAGACAAACATTAAAAAGTTGAATCAAACTTATATAAAATAATTTTAAAACTGTGCTTTGAATGAATAAGCTGACCACTAAGATGTATAACAAATATCAGTTACTAAAAATCAGAAAAATTAATTTAATTGCATAAAATTTATTAAAGAATGCAAATACAACTAACATGAACTCAAATGTTGTCATAACTAGATTCAGCAGGGAGACAGAAGTAAAACCACACATGAGATTTTATGTTTTCTTAAACATCTAACTGGCTATTTGTAGCACTCATTCAGAACATACATTTCATAAAGTAGAGTGAAAATATTAAACAAAATTTCTCCTTTACAAGTATATCATCTCATACACACATAACATATTTGGTGCAAGATAAAAGTGTTCAACCAAAACAATTTTCTATGTTTAATATTTAGTTGCAAAATCTTTATTGGCAATTACTGCTTGAATAAGATATTCAAGAACAGTTTTTATAGGGTAAAATATAGCATTTGCAAGCTTGTGGTGGTATTCAATGAATTTTTTTTCAATTCCTCAAAATTAAACAGACTTATCTGATGAATCTTCTTTATCAGTGTTTTTGATATTTCACATTTGTAATGAGTTTCTCCTCATTCATTTGACAGAATATTGTTCCATCCAACTTCCCATCTACAATATGAAGAGCCTAACACAATCTAATGATGCATAATCTACAGAAATTCCGAGATATTCTAACAACTTCTATTAACTATTAACTAAGAAATACATTATGCAAAATTATTTAAACAACCCTATCCTAATATAACCAAAATCTGGGTCACCATAACAAAATAAAGAGAACACAAAAGCATAGGAAGATGAGGGTTGAAATATCTTTCAATGGAACTTTTCAAGTTTCTCTATGCTTCAAACTCTAAAAATAGGCTTTTGCAATCTGAAAAAAATGCTATCTGATGATATAAGAATAAAAATTTAAGAATGAACAAATGCTATACAATGAATAGAACACAGCAGTTGGCTGCAGTAAAGTAAACATTAATCAAAATGATCATACGGGCATAATAAAAATGTATGAATATGAATATATATATATATATATATTTCTACAAACTTTTAATAGTTATGAACAAAAAAAATACCCTTAGTTGGTTATTAGGCACAGAAAGATGTCAATTTGGACTAATCAAAAATTTAAACTTAATTACCTGAAATTAATCAAAATTACAACTGCAAATTAGGAGTTGCTACATTTTTTCACGGATTCAAATTCAATTATTCCAGTTATGTAGTTACGTTAGCGACACTTGTAGATGGTACAAGCCAAGAACGTATTCCAAAAAAAATGTACACACATGTAACATCTAGTATACTAAAATATTTACTCACGTCCAGCATTCCTAACACTTTGTATGATAGGCACAGCACTGCGAGCAAGTTTTTTCAAGGAAAATAAATTTTTAGCTAGCCCGGCCATTGCGACCTCTCTACGGTCTCCCAATTTACCCTAAGGTACAAAACATACCTTACATTGATGATGGATCCGCAGACACATAAAGTGCAATGAATAGCGATTTCCCACATTAAACTTTTTTTCAAATTAACGTATGAAAATATTAAAATATCCAGAAATTATTTTCCCCTGATTAAAATGCCTTAGGAGTTTTTTCGCTCATTTGGGCTTTCAAGTAATCCATTAGTTCTAATTAAATTAAGGAATATTAATGTTTAAAATCTTTTGGAGATATGGAAAAAATTGTATTCAGAAAATAACATTTTTTATTACAGTTTTTGATAAAAAAAACTGATAATTATAATTTATTGTAGCACCTACTGAGCAAATAGCAGGTGCTATCATATGTGTCATGGGCGATACAGGATTTTATGATACTCTTTTTTTAATTTTGTCGAAAATTTAAGGAGCCATTGAGTTCAATTTTCCAATCTCCATGGAAGAAATGACGAGACCCGCAGTTCCCTGTCAAGCTGTTTCATGAGTTCCCAAGAGGATTTCTTAAATCTGGAAATTTTTGGGGCCATGTGATACGATTTAAAAATCCTTATGATCAGCAAATAATTTTCGAGCGATATCAGCGGGAAGTATGCGAGTATTACCTTCATGTGAAATTCTAATGCCAGAAAATTACGAAGAATTGGAAAATAGAAATCGTGTAGATTATAACACTTCAGTTACCCACACTATGTCGAGCCAATAAAGAATAGATCACTACGTAAGGAATGTAGAAACGAAAATTTATGCACTAGGTGTGGTCTCGTATGCTACGCATAGAAACAAGTTAAAAGTGAGGAAGGAGAAAGGACGAAGAAGAGATAGCAAAGAAAGTGTTAATGTTAAAGTAAGTAAAGTGGGTACGAAAGGCAGAACTCCTGAAGTCCTATCTATAGCTGAGATAACTTAACAGTGTTATCTTCATACGAGACGTGTTAGACGCCGAGCTGCGCACTATAACGTTTATCATTAATTTACAAAGTCACCATTGGTTTGATAAATTTAACCTTTATATTCAATTTGAAAATGATCAACTGACCAGGTGACTTCAGTTTTATTTCACTTCCATTTACTCAGACCCGTTAACCCAAAAATAAATAACAAGCAAAGGTTTGAATGTTTTTACTAGGACTTTAAATAAAGACATCGACTCCTAATACATATCTAGTCAGTCTCCATGTGAAGCTCGGTGACTTGAAATATGTTAGGACTTTACATCTGTTTTTAAAGTCGAAGGATAAACTCGCAAACATTTGCTTTTCGCCCCTGTTTGATAATTCTGTCTGCACACTCTGCGACCCCTACGAATAGTGCTCAGTGAGTTGAACTCACGTATTGCGATGCACAATGCGCACAACGGTAACAATACATGACGGAAGATCCCATGCCTTTTGGAAGCACATATTTGAATGGATATAAGTGAGCCGATGGTACTTTTATTAATCAAAATAATGCGCAAAGACATCACCGGAAAAAATCTCGAGATGATTTTCAAGAGCTCTTATTTTAATATCTTCGACAGACACACACAGAATATGAATCATATATACACACAGTGGGTATATGATTCATTTTTATTATTTATAGGATCATAAGTATTTGATAGAAATTTACTGATGGACTATAAATAATAGTTGAAGGAAACCGGTTTCTAATGAAGAACAGAATTGGGGAAAAAAAATTATTGTGAAGATTCTTGTAATTTGAGCACACTCTATTAGCGCGTGTTAGAAGAGTCAATAAACGATTCCTTTTGAAACTTCGCATAGTAACAGAAAAAACTAAAACCTAGTCGTGTACAGTGGTTCAAATAGGTATTCGTAACGCAATAAATAATTTACATTTCTCGTTATTAAACATATTTCGAAAAACCTCGGAGAATTGTAAGTCCTGCATAAGAAAAAACGAGTTCAATCAACAACGAAAATAAGGTGGCAATTAAGTATTGGTAACATAACTGTAGTGACCACTACATGACGAAG